>QNGE01004920.1:23852-52223 GCA_008508345.1 Paragonimus westermani | reverse complement strand
TTCTCCCCGTTGAAATTATGAACTTAATAATCCATCATCCTGGCTAAGTTGTACACCAAGAATCAATGTCGCTGCACTGCAAAACACTTGCCTGGATCACTCAACGGGACTGCACAGATGCACAGTCTGTCTCATGATTTGGAGTTGGCTAGTGATTATGTTAACATAAACTACGTGCTTGTTAGTTAAGGCAGTCTGGAGTATGCAATACTTACGTTATCGTCAGCTGTACACCCGTTAAAAGTGTTAAACAGACTAGGTTTTCGCGCACTTTCCCGAAAAGTTGATTCCGGCTCACGAGCTCCTAAGTGAACCATGTTGATAAATGCACCAAGTGCTTCACAGCAGACACCCACATTATCATACCTGAAAATCACCCACAGTCGTCTGAAGAATAATGTTTCATCAGTTCGGTGTGTTCACTCAAATTTGATTTTTCATCAGGTAACCTCCACTACAGTGTTTTAACATGTACTATGACTGTTGTCATCACCCAAATATATACGGAGGGAATTCACATACCTTGAAATTTTCTGTAATGATGACGTACCTTTACCAAAAAATACGTTTGAACGGAGCTATTGCGAATACCTTTTTTCACCCACCTTCACAATGTACCATATGTGCATATCTTACTCCACTGGTCAGTTAGTACACAAAATGTCTAACTGTGTCTATCCCATTCCATTTTCTGTTTTCGTTCTTATGCGCACACTTAAACAAGCAAAGGTGATAGCTATTCGTACTATCATATTCAACATTTCGCGCTGCCGACTAAATCGGGCTCTAGATGATGCGCAACGAATTGACATTCATCAGTTTTCAGAATGGCTGAATTCCCCTTGAAATAAAGTTAGGGATCTTGTATTCAAGTTCATATATACGAGGTTCTGGAATGTGTAGCGAGTGTGTATTTTGCGGTATACCGTATGAAGCATTTGATAGTGAAGTGCGACAACCAACAAATTAGTTCAAGTAGGGTAATCGTAAAACATAAATTGCAATGTGAGGTTATTTAGCAAACTGTTGTCAATCGTAAACGCATAACGAACACAGAAACAGAACGAATCACCTTGCGTAAATCGGCTGAAATGGAGGTCTGTCTAAACCATGAGTAGTGTTCACAGCGTACATTTGCTTGGTATGTCCAGATGTGAGCACTTCGTTGAGCACCACTCCAAAAGCTACAACATGAAACGCATATTTCACAACATGAATCACGTCAGATTAAAATGTTTGCAGGACGCCTTAGAAATTGTTTGGCAGTTGACTAGGTCGAACTGACCTTTGGTCAACACAAAGACATCTCGAGTTTTCCAACAGTCATTTTGTTCGCCGAGTCCCCTATAGCTTTGTATACTTATACATTGGTTGGATAAAAGAGATGTTCGAATTTACCGCATCCAGAATATCTAAAAGTGGTTAGGAATTGTACTTAGGAATCCAATAATGAGTAAAACTAAAAGGGGACAAAACACCACTTTGTTCATCAGAAGGCACTCATCGATCACAGGTCACAAGGTCATTCTACACTATCTTTTACGATCCCGGCTAGCAATGATGAATTTCAGTTGCCATAACGTGTGTATCACGTAAATGGCTAAAGATTTCCCATTCTTCTAGATGTTTACGCCAGCTCCTCTCAAAAAGAAGCATTAGGCCCGAGTTTTGATGTTTTTAGAAATCGTCAATAGTGCACACCCTTGTCACTGCTGACATTTAATCTCCGGCTAAGCTTTTACGACGCAACCACTTTGGCCATTGTGTCATATGCCTCATATTAAAAACGACTAAATCATAATAGGTAAACGTTCAGCCACATTTGCTTGTGAGTAGCGATCAGGCTACCTAATCGCCTCCAAAGGAAACAGTTATTGTCCTGTTAACTTTACACTAAGCTGTAATCGAAGGAATCATTAAACTCGTTCAACGATATTTCGGTGACTGTTAAGTATTAATAGGTTTTTGGTTTAATTCTCCTCCTTGTCACAAGTTTTCAATTGAAATGGATGTGCGAAGTGAGTCAAACCAGTGCTTAGAGGATAAGAAATACTTTAGGAGTCCTGGCAAGTAAGAACTATCATCTGGAAAGGATAAGTGGCAAAAAATGTAATGCAACCGAGCTTTCAGCTATTCGAACACGTGAGCGATCAACAAAGTCCGTGCTTTGCGACGATTTTCAAGTCGCCTGGCATGTCTATGACTATGCTGTGGCATATGTATATATTCCTATGAACAATAATAACATCGGCTTATTTAATGTGTTTTGTAATACTCCCTTACATCCTCATGAGTAGTCTTATTGATTAAGACTTAAAAACAGAAGTTGAACACAACAAACTGCGTGATGTATTTCCCACCAAATTTCGGTGCGTTTCATCAGGTAAGTACTGCGGTTTTCCTATTTACATAAGACAGTCAATCACGGTCAGTGGAGAGAAGCGTAGGACCACACACATATGCCCAAACGCACGAACCACCGGTGAAATTTTTCAAAAGAAATTCTGCGAGAAGAGGTGTAATATTCGTTTTTGTCGAGCAACGTTTGCAGAAGTACATTTCCATCAGCTGGTCAACAATCCTAACGACATCCTTCAGATTACACTAAGTGATTGATGTCCGTAGACGATTTAAAAGCTCTGCGTGCTATTTTACTGACCAGTAATAGGCCAAACTAACCACAGGTAATGTGCGCATCAGTGGAACTGCGTGCTTGTCAAGCTCCGTATTTCCATACATATACGGTAAGTGAAACCAGCGTGACGACAACGGTTTTACAGCTGTCACTGGGGTAATAAGTCTTCTCGACTTTCCTTCGAACCACACTCAAATACCTGCCTGAAATTTCGGTCGAAACCTGCTGATAACACGAAGGGTTTCTTCTGTTGTAGTAATGTGAACCGTGTGATCAATGCGAACCAATCCAGAGCCTATGTCCAATCCCATTAACACCAACTTTTCATTCGGTCATAATGTTTTCAGGAATACACTGTGGTCAATACATTCTATAGATTCCCGTTGCTTAGAACTAATGCAGTACACATGTCCCAGATTCACTAATCTTGCCCTTAAACAGCGATGACCATCCTCCGGGCTTTACGTCAGCCCAGAGAAGTCATCAAAGAATATCACACATATTGGGTCTCAGGTTAATTCGATGCCACTAGTTCCCGTCAGTGAAACGCGGAAACTGAAACCACAGGCGAGCACTACAAACTGCAAACTGTTTGACCTTACAAATGGCACGGTAGTAATATACTGGTTTGGCTGAGAGGCCCTTAGACACGCAAGCCAACATCAGATTTCCTCTTCCACATAGTGCCATTGCAGGGTTGACTGAACTTGCTGCAGAACAATAAGATTGAGTAATAATAACGAAACAAGTTGCATGTGTGCTATTCAAATTATTGATTGACACCTGAGTAGCCCTTGATTTCATATTAGGTGTAACAGAAATACCAACTTGAATTCTCCCATCGGATTTACTTTAGAATAATGCGTCGTTTGCCTGATTAACCTTAGCAGAGAAAAGGAAACTACCTTGTTAACTGCGATAAAAGTGCACTATTGATTGATGTACCAACAGTGCACCGCCAGTGCAATGAAAGCTTTCTAATACAGTTAGTTTTAATTCTATATCAGTCAGGAATCAGTGATCAAATATCAGCGGTATTCGACTTGTTTCAGCCGACTTATCGATCGTGCATCAGCAACAAACATTACGCGCGTGAATAGATACTATGCAAACCAACCAGTATATGTTATTTCCATCTGCTTGTATTATCGTGGCCTGCACCGACCACTATTCAGTGTAAGTGGTTTACAAAGCAGCTTGCTGTTATGATGGGGGTTTGTGAAGTTGTGTGATCGTCGCTAATACATGGATCGCTGATGTGAAATTTATCTATAACTTTGCCACTGTGATTTATTACTAGAAGGTATCGGTTGGTTGACGAAGCTTACTGATCTGCCGTTCGGTGTTGACTATGTGAACTCCGTAAAATTCTGATCTGTTGACGTTTAGGTTTTTCCGAAATAGGCATCGTTATTCCACGACGTAATTGTCTCCTGTGCTGTCAGATTGATTAATCAAACCTCATGTTTCATTGAATGGGTTTGACCGACCTTCTCTAACTAAAATCGTTGAAGTCGGATAAGCCACTTAAGTAGAAATGGGTAGGGTCAGGTGGTGTATTAATAGAGGCGGACGACTTATTTATCAGATTATCGCACCGTTTTTGGTGATCACCAATTGCGTAAACACTACACCTAATGTCACTGCTTGAAAACTCGTTTGTGGTGCACGAAGTGATGGCCATTGTGAAACTGCTGGTGAAAAGCTGGCAAACGGATTGAATGTTATTTGGATGTATCTCGTGCAAGCGCGCTATGAAACAATGTTTTTATGGCACTCACACTAAGTTGTACTTTACTGACATCTTAAAGTGGTCTGTATACTTGCTTTTTGAAAAGTGACCTTTAGGTCGTATCAGCATTGCTGCGGGAAAGTTTCAGATCACTGAACGTTGGTTTAGTTTAGTAGCATAGTGCAGTTGTGCGCAGGTGACGTTCAATTTAAGCCGGAAATTGTCTTCTGATATCTATATGTGCATTATCACCCTAGAGGCTATATAGTTTTGTAGGTGTCACTGGAAGCGAAAGTTTTGATCAGATGCGATTCCAACGTGCTCATCGTCATTTCATTTACATCATTCTGTCATGAAGCAGAACCTAGTTTTGAAGTACACATTTTCAACAACCGACTTCAGTCGCAAGATGAAACTCCGAGATTGTTTTGACTGTTCGGTCACTCTCAGCAGTCCATTACTGACCAACGGTTGGATGATCAATACATTCACTTCTCATCAAAACGTTCCATTCCACTTGTATTCTAGACTGCTCAAAACTACCCCTAACAGTTTGTATCTGAAGAGCTTCTTTGGTGAAGTTTGACGGTTGTCAGTCATTTGACGAGTATACGTTGATGTCTTTTGAACACTGACACATCTTCCATCCATATTTTCCATCCAAGGCCCACAGGTGTGTGTGCTTTCTGATGTGAGTGGTGTTCGAAAATAAACTTTCCAAGAAAGTTTCTCCTGAAGTCAGTGATTTTTTCAGAAGTCACCTTAGGTGACATTTATCGGGCCAGTCAGAGGTCAATAGTTTCATTCGCAAACAACATATGAGTGGACAAAGGCACTGCCTGTTAACATGGAGGGTGCCCGGTTCAATCCTCGTTCACACTATCTTTGCCAGTCCGAACTGGAACCAAGCCGGTCGTGGAGCGTCGGATTGAGGGTAAGCATCATGAAACATCAAAAACTGTACTGTCAACTCTATTTTGATTGAAACGTCACTAGATTGCTAAAGTTTCTTGTTTCCTGAGGGAATTTCGGATAGATAATAGCGAATATTAGTTTTTCACGTTTGTTCAGCAGTGAGGCTCAAAACAGAATCACTTGGCTTCAGATCAATCTGAGGAACTATCGCTTGCCAATGTTAATTTCACCATATGTATATGAGGTAATTAATACATTTTGATTTAACTTCGAAGGTTGTTGGTTCGAAATTAAAATGATCGGAGCTTTTCATCGTTTAAACTCTCTCTGACTGAGCAGAAGCAGCACACTGTTGACATATTTCGGATGAAGCTACCTGTCATAGGTACGGTGTGTAAACGTTCATCGACCGGAAGCTACCATGCTAACCAGCGGACCGTTGAGTTGTACGAATGGCCTTTTGCTTGTGTGTATGTATGTGGGTGTGTACTTTAATATTGAAGAGCTGCTCAGTTTAGGGAGGTAGCGAAAAGTTTCGCGTCATCTGATCCATAGACTAGGCCGAATTATAGATACGTCTGAAACGTCTGACTGAATCGCCGGCTGCAGTTTGCCCCACCTTTTCATTTGTGATCTTTCTGGTTGACAGAACCACTCCGACCTACTGTGAAACAGTCACAATCGATTGTCCTGGTACTGAAAGAGAATGGACATACAATTTGAAATACGGCACTGCAATGGCTACATACTGATAAGATAAAACTATGGAGGAATATTTCGGTATCTTCTATTTTTTAAACGAAGTCAAAGGCATAAATTTGGATTTGCAATTTGAGTGCCTCCCAAAATACTCTATACTCGAGATTGACTTCTCAGTAACACCATCTTACCTATAAGACGAAATAAGTTTTTAATGTGGACTGGAAGTCAAAAGCGCGTGTACACCATATGTACATGTAAGTATGGTGGTTCAAACCAGTGCCCATGGGTTCTCAGTCACCTGATAGTAGTACGAACAGATTGCGCATTTTAGAGCCCTCTAGGCAATCTAGTTTCGTTCAAGGGGTAGTACAGATAAAACTGAAGTTTGGTTTAACCGAATGGATTGACGTTGGGCTTTGTGTTGTATTCAGTCGAAAGAACCAACAAATGTGGACCGACCAGCATGTGGGAGGCAACACTTCCGTTGAAATACACTGTTCAGGTGAAGGGACCAGCAGTTAAACCTGTATGGTTTTGGGTCAGAAACGTGAGAAGTGGAAGTTGGCAATGCTCATAACAGAAGTGTATGACTAGTTGCAAACACAGCCGACTCACGTGGGATCCGTTTGAAGTCCACAGAAATGGTCGTACCGAGGACGTCTCACATAGACAGATTAATCTTAATTACCGTCTCCGTTTGTAAGTTTCTTCGGAATTGTTTGAGGGAAAAAAGGTTACCGAATAAAAGCAATCAAGTGATGCGCAAAGACAATAACTTTCGCTGAAGAGTTTGTGAACAGAATGGAGGCATTACTTTTGAAGACTTCTGTTTTGATGCTGAGACTTCAGTGCACGTATTGCGTGAGTTCTGACTCGGGAGCATATTAACGAACCACGAAATGCAGTACATAGAGCTCTAGTTTGGATACGCATGCATGTCAAGACCTTTCCCTTTGTAGGTTCTGAATTATAACCCTTGGTTTTTGGTCAACTCTACAGGTAAAGGCATTCTCTTTTCAGAATGAAGATCACGTGGCATATGTATCGTCTACCACCAAATTTCACTACGCAGTCACCCAAAAGGTACACCATAAAAACTTAATGCTGCGTATAAGCATACATAAAGCAAGCATACCTGGATCGTTTTTTGAATTGGGGAGTTGCTAGACAGTATAAGATAACTAAAACAAATCGTAAAATAACCCAGCAAGCAAGGTCTGCTGCTAACTAATTCATGTATTAGTGAAAAATTTGTTGCTGATAAAGTTGCATGTTAAACATTAAACCAGAATAACGTGCGAATACTTGAATGGCGTCTTCATCCAGCTGCAAATCAATGAGGAAGTTTTGTCAGAGTTCCTGTCAAAGTTTGTTCACCTCAGATTCATTGATTTCCTTTCCTGACACACCAGAAGTTATCAACCGTACATAAACTCCAGTCGCTATATAGAAATCACGCATGGCTCTCTTGTTTTGTTCACGGAAGATGTGCTCCGTAAACCTGTATTGTGAGCAGCGTTTTGAAAAGACGTTGTGACTGTACGTTCAATACGGTCTTATTCAAAGCTGGGCCCGCTACCCTCATCAACTTGCAACAACCAGTTCGGAATGAGGAATATTCTAGTCCCCAGTAATAGCTATACCAAGAAGAATTTTTGGAGATAATTAGAATTTTGGAAACTAATCTAAAAATTATGTCTCTGAAAGATGTGATCATCTGAGTTGCTTGAAAAGCAAAACGATTATCTAGGCTCGAAATCTCTTATTGCATCCTGGACTGACAAGGTAACGCTGAAGTTTGTGAAGTGTAGGCATCTCTTCAGATTGATATCTATGACCATCATAGTGTTTAAAGCAGGCAGTGCAATAACAGAATAATACATCAAAATAAATTTAAACTGAAGTCACGCCTCCAGCCACGTGACACACTACTCGGTTTCAATCGCAACTTCAGGATGGCTCTGTTGCTTACTTTTAGGCAGTGCAATTTCACAGTATTAGTGTGAAGTAGACAAAACTGAGAACTTCGAATTGCCGCAAGAATCTTACTGGAATTCGAAATCGACGCCCTATGTACGTCATACGGATAAAAATTCTGACTGGCCGCAGTAAACAGTTGTTATCTATGACAAAATAACACGGATTTATAGACGAACACCTGCACTGCCAATGGTTGGCATCAATAGCGCATATAATATCACAAATTGCAGTCCGATTGGCCCAGTACCCAACAATATGCTTGAAATATATGAGAAGGTGAAATAATGAAATTACTTGTTCAATTATGATAAATACTGAAGAGACGGTGAAGTAGGCTGCTTCTGGACTATCCTTTGTTTTGAAATATGGATTTGCGGTGAATCGAATAAGTTTTAACAATGATTTGTCGTAACTTGGTTTGTTTTGTTACCTATGCACACTGTAAAATTAAGCTCGACCCTATTGGAAAGAGAAAGGGCGGGCAATCACATTTTGTCAGATGTTTAATCAGCCTTTACCTCAGATGATACCTGTGGCTGGAATAACTGTGGGCTCGCTGTTAAGGGGCTTGCTCATATTTTCCGCATTCGGATAAAGCTTCATATAGGCCTGCCAATCATTTACTCTGGCACAGAGCGGTCTTCTATTCTAACGTCTTGCTTCGTCGCTTTATTCAAACAAATCCTATCAACAAGAATGAGATCTTGGCGCCGAAATTACTAAGGGTTTCTCAATAAAAGTGATCGGCAAGGACACGAAATCGAAACCATTCACAAAGCTCGCGTGGCCTTTTTCTATATGTGGACTACCTGGTGTATTCTATTGAAAGAACACTTGAATAAGACTTGCGAAAGAGCCCATATCTGATATTAAAGATACACTGCTGGCATTAGCAACTTGCTGCATTTTTTCTCACAAGTACCTATCTCTCGCCTTCAATCTTCTGGTTAACCTTCACATAATACGAGTGTTTCCCTGACCCTTCGAGTTTCACATCTGTCTAGATGTCTCAGTACTTTTTTAATAAGACATCGATTTTTCAAGCGTTATACACGTTTGGACAAAATATGAGTGATGCAGACTGTATTTATTTGCCCTTGAAATGGCCGTTTTCCTCTTTAAGTGGTATTAAAGAGTTAGCCCGTCTCCGATGCAAACTTTCTTTCCAATATTTTTACACTACCGATAAGATCTGCAATATGTCCTGGTTTGACTTGGAAGCAAAAAGCTTAGATAAGCAAACTTTGCGTTTCCACGGTTACGAGGCTCAGACAAATGAAGTGGTTTCAAAGATGCTTTAAGGGGTTTAGAACAGATGGTGAATTGAACTTTTGTGCATGGTTATTTCGATCGAACCATTGGACTAATCAGATCGGGTGTATCTGAGGTAACGGTGTTTGCAACGGTATCCTCTACCTTGAATCAATGAAGTTTTCATCAGTAAGTACTAATTGACCCCTTCCAGTTGATTATATAGAGGTCCATGTATGGACTGATCCATCAATACCATCTGCAGAAATGCTCGTACCACCGCCACGTTTTTACCTTTGAGACTCCTGTGTGCCTACTTTTCATAGACGAAATCATAGTAATGATTCAGGCCAACGTCGATAATGTGGAAATCAGCGTCTCAGCATCCAGTCTGATTGTAAGTTCCAGTGCTGTGTATTCACCCATGGTACCTTACGTTTCTCCACACACTGGAAGTAACTTTTTGATGAGCAGTGGGAGGTTTTTTATTTTTCGTAAGATGAACAACATTCGGCTGAGTGAAGTTCTCGCATTCCATTCATCTTTTACTCAGGCGTTTTCAAAATTCTTATTAGACACGAGTTTACCACCTATTGGAATTCGTCAGAAGGGGCCCTTTCGGAAGCAGAATTCCGGCCACGCTTGTTTGAGGCGACCGCTGCGGTCACCTTGTCATTGACCTCACACTGGACACGACTGACTTATAATGCCCAGATGCTCAACTACGCTTGTTTTGCAGGTTTCGCAAGTTTTCTGATCGCCTTGAGATGAAACTCAGTGGCTGACCTGTTGATGCCAATCGATTATGTCCGATTCCAAGATAAAATCACAGAAATAACTGAACCTCTTAGGTGATATTATGATTACTGTTGAATTTCAGCAGAAGTTGGTTCCATGTAAACTGTACACCTGTGTGAAGGATCCAACGTGACGGTCATGCGCAATCAGTCCGCAATCTACAGTTTCGTTGTTCACCCTCTAGGTGTGACGACACAGTATGTTTTCTTCGCGGTCCCTTGCTAGTAAATAAACATAAAATGCCGGACGGCGCTTAACATATTTAGTGAGAATAGGCATTACACAACGGTGAGCCAAAAGTGACGGCAGAAATATTCACGTTTGGCGAAAATAAAGCAATAATACCTTACCCTTATAAATTACTGGGTAAAATACTTAGCGTTTGTAGTAAACCGCGGTACTCGCAGGCCCGTTGCACGTTATGCCGTCAAAAGTCAGAGTGAAGCCTCTAACTTATTCCCTCCTTAACCTAACTTTTTAGCTACTGATACCATCATTTTCTCAGATATATTAGGACTTAAAAACAGCTGAATGAGGTAGAATGATTGAAATACGGATTAGATAACAAAATTTTGAATCAATTGTTATGTAAACAGAGTTGCGAAAAGGTTTACGCACTTATAATTTCCATCGCTCAGTGAGATCTACAGAAGTAGGTTCCCAGTGCGAAAAATTCGGCTCATCAAGCTGGCACCCAGTGCAGTATAGTAAGCCGGTTTTGCGTAACCATTCCACAGCGCAGCCAGTTCTTTGTAAGTTACATTCTGATGCTATGAACTTCAGTAAAATGTGTGCAAGAGCGCCGCACAGCTGACCTTACGGGCGAAGCGTAAACGTGACAAACAGAGACTTCTCAATAGATGGCCCACCAAAGGCCATACCAACTTCAAATATGCAAAGCTGACCAATTTTTCGCATCACTATCCTTCAACCATACCATAAATGAACAGGCTACATAGCCGAACAAGTAACAACACTTCCACAAGATTAACGCGTCAAGTTGGTAGTAAACTCTGAATATATTCAACTCTCAAATTAAAGAGTTGGTCATCACTCACGTCCCTGACACTTACAGTGGGCTAGCCCCTATGAATATGTTATATGAACGACCGGTTGTACAACTATCTAGAAGACGAGTCGGCAGTGATACTACACAAAAGTGGCGCGCACTCAGTTAGCTCCCGACATGCCTGGCCACAAGACACTTATGGCATTCACTTTTTATAACGTGGTATTTCAGGCAACAGTGTACAGTCAATTGAGTCAACGCGAACTCTGGGATAAATATGACGTCAGTGAAAGATAGTTGTTTTTTCCCAAAAAAAGAGGACATCAGTAATATTGAGTAACAGAACAACACCACCTCCCACCCACTTCGAAAAGGTATGGCTCCTTGTCACGTATTTCGAGAGATTGATAAAAGTTTTGTTAGAGCTCATTTAACTAAAACAGTTTTAATGCATTCCTGGGTCGCGTACCCGCATAACATTGTCCCAAATATCAGTTCATTATACGGGTTCAATTAGGGGGCTCGGGGAAGATGGTTAAAAACAGTGTTAATGAGATTCAATGACCATCCTGCTGCAGTTATTCGATGGAAAACAAAAGATTCGAGACCGCAAGTTAGACTGTGTTGTGCTTAGTCACCCAGCAACAAAGAGCTATTTGACTCTGACAACCAGCTTCTAGGCGTAAATGCAGTTTGCTACGATTTAGCACGAATCTGCTTCACATCAGTGAATTAGTGCATGAATAACGTTCCAGTTATCGCTCTATTCTCTTCTACTTCCCGGGAGTTGCAGTTTGTTTAATGAATTATCCCAGTGATCTGTGGTAGTCACCAAATAAATTTAATTCAACAAAGTCATGACGGCTGAAAACAAATATACTACACTTGACAGGCACTAGTTGGTACAGCTCAAATTTGTTCGCTTATTGACGGTTGATGGTATTTCTCAGAAACACACCCGATATATCTTCCAACATCGTAGTAAAATGTAACAAAATATATCGGTTAGTAAGTATATAAGATGGAAACCCATTCGCATTGTCTTTCCAGTCCACCTCTTTCAGAATTAGCAAGAGAGCTGGACAGTAATGCATATCCTGACCACGTCCTGGATAGAACTCTGGCCACTTTTTCACGAATCAGCCTCACATTGGACGTGATTTTATTATCAAATCCAAACGGTAAGCCATAATAGTTTGAGTAATGCATCGCTGGCAAGCTTGAACGTAGTACACCTCTTTGAAGAGAGGTGGGTGGATTGTTCATGGAATGTAACAGCTGCGATCAACTGTAGATGATGTTCAAACCATGAAATTAATTCCTATCATTTATACTTCCCCAAATGCTTAAAGAATGTTAATTGTTCGGACTGAATAAAACACCTTTCGGTGCACACAGCACTGGTGATTTTTGGATTTTTCTCGAAGTATGGAAATAAACATTGAAAGTATTCGCTTGAATAACTTTCATGGCACACAACCTGCCGTTCATAGACTTCTAATCACGGGAGTCGTCTGAATTATTTCTCTGTGCAAAGTTTTAGATGTTCGGTTTGCTTGATGTTAAATTAAGGATGTAGCCCACATAGTGATGTGGTAAAGGCTTCCTGTTGAAGCTCTGTTTCTGCTTTTTAAGTTCATTCATGTTATCCATAAAAATAAGCTAACTGGGAACTACTTGTCCAACTTGTCCACGGAGTCTCATTAATCTCACCTTATAAAAATACATGAACTGACATCGTATCGGGTATGAGGCATGATTGATATGAAACTGCTTCCCGAAAATAGACCTTCTCTTTGTGGAACTTCTGTTTAGCACATGGTGTGTAAATACTGGAAACTTTGGCCATATGTCAACATTGACTTTTGATATTCAGTTGTTCATGTGAATTGTTCGAAAAATGGAAAGGAAGTGGTCCAATCACTTAGTCCAGAAGACGAACTGGTTAAGGTTAAGTCTACCTTCGCTTGCTTTGGCACATACCTTTGAACGGTAGGCTTCGTTATTTCATGAGATGCGAAGGTTGATCGGTCCAAACCTGATCTCTTTTATAATATTTAAGTCCACTGTTGAAATAACTTACTGTGACTGACAGCAACAGAGAGAGTAAGGGATAAGTGCTTGATAACTTATAACTGTGAATACAGAAAATTGGGAAATTGGAAAACTACGTAAAAAAAACTGAATGAGATTGTCAAGTTGCCAGGAAATTGTACTGATAGCAAGTAGATGCCAACACTCACTGATTAATTGGTATGGGTGTTTTAATTGACTCAACTATTTCTTCATTTTCTGAGCGCCAGTTATCATCTCAAGTATTTTTAACACTGAAAGGGTTTGTTTTTGTTTTTCAGATTTTTTAATGAGGAACTCACTACAACTTGTAGCAACAGGTCGTTCACTAAAGCAATGTCGTTAATGTCTAATTTCCACATTCATGCACTGCTCTTGTATTCACGTTTATGAACCGGAATTTCAATGCACAACACGGAATGGTCAACACTCTTGGCTTCTGGCTGACGTTTCCTGTCACGGCTGTTGGTTTGTTATATCTTTCCTATTGGGCCGATTCCGATTAATGGATACTCAGTCAATCTCACGTGTCACCTGCGGTACATTCATTTGTGGTCTTTGATTATATACCATAACCACCTTGAAAAAGTCCACCAAAAGTCGGTCTAATTACGCCTCCGACTTAGCCATCTATCCGAAATAAGCAAAACAATCCCCAAATGATTCACTTTGGTTCTAAAAACAATCTAGAATTCCACATAGCCCCACGATATGCGTCAGATTAAACGACGTTGTTAGATCACCTGAACCGTTTTATTTTCCAGGATGGTTGATAAGACTATTTCACATAAGACATTGCACAATTACACACATTGTACAATTTTGTTTCATGGATTTAACCCCTGCGTTCTTTATAACTTCTACATACATAAAACTACTGTGGTTTACATATTTATTTCTTCTATTTTCATACTCTCTTTGGAATCTGTATTTGAACCAATTATATACCTATTAGTAAACGCAGAGTTATACATTGTATAGGATATCAGCTATTCTGAACTCAATTTTCCAACTCAGAATCTAAAAAACACATTGCAGACGCAGGCAAAATTGAGAAGTGGACAGGTTTGTGACGTTTGTGACACCGCTGTCAAACACAATCTCAGCGCTATGGTACTTCACATTAGGAACTGTGTGCAGCGTTAACTTCTAAAACATTCAAACAAAAGTTTGAATTTTATTACCGTCGAATAATAATCTCCTAAAACTTACTTTAAGGTGGTCACACACCGTACGCTAAAAGTAAAAACAGGATTTTACGTGACTGCTTTAAAACGGTCAGTTTGTTCGATTGATGTAATTCCAGTAGTTTTTTGTCCAGTCTTCTCAGTAAGAACAAGCAGAAAAACGCTTCGGCACGTCTTTTTTATTGACTGACGAGTAACAGCGTGAACGTCAGAACCATGTGTCTTTCTGATAGCTTTTCATCTTTGCTCTACCTTGCCAGTGGAATGGACTCTTTCAGTCTGTGAATAAGATGATTTACATTTTTCTCTGCCACTGAGTTATTTAGTTGTGCCATAAGATATTCTCCTTGAAACTCATTTCAAGTAAAATCTAATTAAGGCATACTAAACCCCGTGATTAAGTATGGCGGTCACTTCACAATCATGACTGGTGTTGTTTTGTGAAGAAAGAAGTCACCGGTCCACTTCCCATTAAAACAATACACTTTTGTGTTGCGGATCAACTGTAGATGGTCTCATGACATCATTCGTAGTTTTCGGCAGAGAGTTCATTACAAACAGTAGGCAGTGAGCTCAATGATGTCATCCAAATTTTCACAGGCAGTGCAGTCCATGTGTTGGTTCATCAATACAGGTGTTGAAACAAAACCGATTTAGACAGCATTCGGTGGGATACTGCGTTTGACCACAGGGTGCGACCATTTCATCTGGTCACGGGAGCAGACTTTTATTACGACGATCTGCGCCTTCGGAAAAGAAGCTTATTATTGGTGCCGGAAATATAAACCGCCGAAATTTCCTTATTGGTCATCGTAACGTTAGCAAATCTTAAAATATTTCACAAGACCGCATGAGTAGTTTGCAAATATGCCCCACCAGGGGTGAACAGACAACAACGCTGGACTCTGTTTAAGAACGCTGTACGGAGTTACAGCAATAGATTAGGTTGAGTCTACGTAGGATATCCGCACCAAATGTAGTACGAATGAAGTTGAATANTGTTCCATGTGACTGGCAATTTGGACAATAAAGATTGTGCTTTATTGGACGCCTTCTCGCTACAATAGTACCATAAGTGTGGAGTGTGTCAACTATACTTCGACAGCCGTTAGTACGCGCTATTTTAACTTTGATAGCTCGATCGAGAGAAATCTCAGTTGTAACACCACCGACTAACAATCAAAACATCACGAATAAGAATCCTTTGTACGCTGAATGCGTGTGTATGAGTCTCGCTACAATACCACACGTCGTATCTATGCACAAATCTGGCTGAGGTACTGCAAGGTGAACAAATTGGACTGAGGACAGAACAAGAGTTGCAATTTATAGAATGGGGTATGCTGCCTCAACGATGGCAGCTGGCCAGGTTCCCAGCAAGTGAAGTACCCGGGGTAGTGGGTGTTTCACACTGGGCGATTTCGGTGCGCTAAAGCACTAATCTCAAAGTTGTGGCCACCGTCTGACCGCTTAATTTTTCAAAAGCCTTGTATCTTGCAAGATCCTGGAAAATGTCGACGAGGTCTTCCGGATCTCTGAATACTTAACGTTAGAAATCAACTGCAAAATCAATTGTGTACCCTCAGCTTCTGATGTGGCAGTACTGTCATGGGCACGTCAACATCCTGCATACTCAGATGGAGACTAAAACCGGCAAACGTTTTACTCAGTCCCCGTTTTACTTGAAAAAAAACGTTCGAACCGTCGTTGTAGACATGCATGTAGTGTTATTCTGGCATCGTCATGGCCTCCTTTTAGTTGGGCGCCGAATTCAGATCTCAAGCATCACATGCACTTTTCTGAATAAACCCCAACCCAAAAATTTGAACTGAACTTTGACATGAATGCTAGAAATTTATAGTCAACAACAGAGTTGCGGGTTATTACTGACGTATACTCCAGACTCGGTGGAGTCTGCAGACAAAAGTGGGTTGAATGCATTGCTGTGTAATCTGTGAATGTTATTTTCCACTTATTCCAGTGTGCAGCACCAGGCTTCATGTAAAATCAGTCCATACTTGATCAGTTACTAGCGGTGAATATGAAGTAACGCAAATTTATGTGATGTGAAGTACACTATTGTTTAGCATATCAGAACACTATTAGAAACACTGTGCGTTTGTCGGCACAACGTTCCCCATTAACAGACCCAAGAGAGAAAAATGAGAAAAAAGCGACAGCTTTCGCACATCAGAAAAGTGTTACGACATGTTAGCACTTCGACTGACGACATTAATTACAAACGAAGTACATGCAACTTGTATCTACCAGTCAAATAAAGACAAGGAGTAGGCAGGCACATATACATTCCCAACAAGTATGAGATATTCAAGATCCTAGTCTTGACTACAGTCTGATGGGTTGCTCTAGCCTCCTCTGTGCACAGAATACTGGTGAGTATATGGGAAACTGTGGACAGCTGGTGTGAAAATATCACAGATGAGATGTGCTTGAAAAGTGAACACAACTGTCTATACGAACTTGCGCGTGAATAATTCTGTGTGCTGTAAAGCTTCCCACAAGATATTTTGTGTTCCATCCGCAATATGGCATATTCATACTGCCTAAGTGGCGTTTGAACTAGCAAATATCCTAAAATGCGTTTTCCGGTTGATAAAAAAGTGGTGTAGATTCAGTTTTTACTAGTGTTCTCCTCGGTGATACAATTCAGTCCCCATGTGACATTTTCACTCAGGACCATGTTATGGATGTTACAAATGAATACACTCAAGATCGTTTTTTATCATGTGCAGAGTTCATTCGGGTTCTTTTTTGCTCGACTAGCGTGCAGACAGTTGCTGTGGATATGAGTAAGCAGTCAAAGTTCAAGGTGTGAGGACATCTGATTAAGAACGTTTGTGTACCAGCTCTCAGATAATGTTGTTAATGCTTTATTGTGCAAACGATACACTGAAGATGTTTTACCTTATAAAGATGTTGCTCCTTATGGACTGTGTTTCAACAACCTTATCAACAGAAATACTTTCATCCAAGAAAGGTTAGTCTAACAACAATTTACATTATTGGGTGTACCCACTAATTGTCTTGTGAACAGTAAGTTACAGCGTTCAATCCATCGCAAAGAAACATGAATTGATTAGTACCTTAAACGCTCCAGATCTGATGTGATGGCCTAAAAACCTGCCTTGTGAGAAACCTTACTTCATGAAGCCATGTGTATATGCACCTTTGGTGGGCTGCAGGCAGAAAACAGCAACCATGGGAAATTCGCTGAGATGTATACCAAGGTGAAGGAGGTCGGCGAAGTGATGCAAACAGCACAGAGAAAATAATTCGGGGTTCGCAAAGAAGAGAGGACTAACCGGCGAACGATCTCAGGTACCAGTTCTCTATAGTGGCAGACGCACTTCCGCTAACTACTCTTTTCCCCACGTTGTCTACCAGCCCGACTGCATTTGCAGTGACGTCCATATGAGCAGGTCAGTTTTACGACTGTTAGTCCATAAATGGTAAAAGCAATTGTCCTAACACTAACAAACTGTCGGACTCGCCGATCGAATCCCTGCAATATCGATTGCTAAACACCTGGTGATAATAGGTCACCAACCTGACCCAAGTGGTGTATTCAACATTTCGTTACACAATCAGAAATTACTGGCTTTTCGTAGGTTTACTAAGCTGAACTCACCAGCCGGATTTATGCGTGTAAGTAACCCATCAGGCTGTCATAGTGTTAACGACATGATTCTTATGAGTAGTCGGGGATTTGGTTTGTCTCCAAGTTGACCATCACTCACATTTGATCGCAGCCTTCGTTCTCATGAGAGCGACTGATTAGGGTAAATAAAATGTTTCTGTATCTTAGCGTATCCTTCTTTTGTGCTGGTAAGCGGGAACTCAGTCTCAAAACGATAGCTGTTAGGATGATCACGGTCAACGAAAGAAGGTCACCGGACCGATCGGCTACTTTGGTAATAAGAAGTAGGGAGATGTGGTGTACGACGACGCATGTGCACGCCTGCGCCTGCAAGGCAGTGAGTTCAATGGAACATAAGAGAAGCCAGTCTCGATGATCACGCTGCCGAGCCCACCCAATACAGGTCACTGCTGAACACGAAAAAGGTACTTCCTCATTACTGTTCATGCTGTTCACACCTGGCGTAAACGGATCGGTTAGCTGAACTTACGATATGGAACAGGTTAAAATGAATAGAGGTGAAACCGTGCTCAAATTGAACGAGTGTCAACAGTGTGCCTGAGTGAAACCGAGGTTTTCAAGATGCCGTACAAACGGATAGTCAAGGTGAGTAATGAGCACTCGCCTAATACCACTTGGAATCTGGTCCAGCGTAAACTAACTAGTGCTCTCAGCCGTGGTTCACACATGTGGCACTTTACACAACACCGGAAACTGTGGTCTACCCCACCTTGGGCGACATGTACTGGTTTGTATGACCTGTTTTTATTTTCATACACACAGCTCGTAATCGGTGTTGGTTTGTTTGTGTCGACCTGATATGAAAATGACGACTCGCACTCACAACTCACTAAACTTTTACTTATGAACTGTCTGAACAACTACTCATCATAAGTAATCAAAGCAAATGTCACTGATAATACTGCTCAATTTTTTACATAAGTAGATTAAATAACCTCTGCTGAGTGAATATCATATCGTTGACCAACAGTTCACCATACCACATACTTTCATCAGGTTTAGCTTGATGATTTTCAGAGGGCAAAACAATTTGAAACGAACTGGAATATAGCAGGCAGATGGATGAAACACTAATTCTCCAAAGGACGTTAGGCGAAAGAGTATGCCTAAAAAGACCATTTATTTTCATCACCACTAAGCAAACGATAAACAATCGCCTGAAAATACCTGCACCACAGGTTAGTGATGATACAATCCATATGTGAGCTGCCAGCTGAACAGCTGGAATGAGCGATTTGGTCTCTGTGGATCACATTGTCAGTGGTTCGACCCAGAGAGAAGTGTTCCGTAAACACTCTCCATGAGTATTACTTCATCTCTGTGACCAGCTATTTGAAGGTGATGATGTTTCAACCCACTGATTCAGACACGTAGAGGAGTGGAGGTCATCTTGTAAACTGTCCTTCTTAGGGCAACTTCACACTAAATACGTGGTTCGTTTTGGTCCAGCTGCAAAAGTTGTTTAGTTGGATGAAACAGTGACAGACGCGTAAGTTTTTGTAAAACTAGGTTAGTCGAGCAAATAAAGACATTCAGGTAGGTTCGACTAGATGAATGGTAGCCATGTAAAAGTGTGTAGTAGTCAATTACTCATTACCGGTTAATGTAGACAAATGCAACCTTCCCTGACCCGGCCATCAGCAAAAGTAAAACGAAGGAATACGACACAAAGTAATGGAGTTCAGACATGCTACAGTAATCAAGGAATTGGACTTACAGTTGTTGTTGCTATGTATCCAGAATGACCACCGCAATTTTTCAAATTACCAGTGTTTCAGAAGTACGCGTTTGGTTGAGTTGCTGAAACAAATTCGGAGCCGTTACAGTGTGTATAGTAGGACGGAGCTGAAAATTAGTTGAAAGATTCGTGTAGTATATTCAAACAATTTCGTGGACAGAACAAACAACAGACAGATGTGCACGAATTTTGTATCGCGTTGCAAGGTCATTTTTATACAATTCTAACAGCGTGTGAACGGGGAAAATATAGCTCTGCTGTACAAAAATGAAATATTATTACTCATTGAAAATGGGGAGCAAATTATTTTACAAATCCGGCAATATTCCTTTTTTCGATAACTCTTTTGCCTCACTCTCCCCAACTTGTCCAGATTGAGTAACTCAACACGAGTGTATGCGTGTAAAAGTGTGACGAATCCTGAACGAGATCATTACAGTATTTACTTTCAGGTCCAAGCAGGTCAACTCACTCGAACAGATTCTAGTATTTTTTTTCACTAATTAGTGTACTTAGATATATGATATTAGTTCACTATGAAAGTTGGAGACAAGGTACTCCGTATATTTTGCTGAAGACTAAAATCAAAGTATGCGCCATACATTTGTAAATACTTGCTGTAAATTACTGAAAACAGCTAGCTGCAATTTTGAATGGATCATTGCATTAATAACGTTACAATCACTGGTAAAGTTTTTGTCTGCCAGTTTTGTTGAATAACTTTGTAGTGTATGTTTCACTTGTACGTTCCATCAACAGATGTCAAAACTTTTCAGAAATACCATTATTATCTATGTCAAAAGTCTAATCAACAACTGAACTGTTTTTCACATAAATCGCTTTTTTGCATGACAATCAGACAACTGATAATACCAATGTGGGTAATACGCAAGATCTCGAGATTAATGTCATGTCTCGTCGTGGTTTTATGTTCTCTGTCAACTACAGTCGAAATTAACAATTCTTGAAGCAAGCCTCTGAAAAACAGATAAGTAATTCTCTCCAAATCCACCGTTCGAAATCAGAACGATCATGATTAGTCTAGAGATTTTTCTGGCAAAATTTCAAAAGTCTGGTCTGAAAAGCGCAAAAACATTGTCCACTTCGCTGTCTACGTACTGTCATTCAGAAAACTGCCAGATGGATGCACTGTGGTCGAATCTTTTTCTTCTCGAACCCAGGATGCCGAATATTTGTTTTTCATGGCGACGATATCAGGAACGGCTTGTTTAAACTTATAGCAGTCATCAGTGATTTCAATCAGATTACTTCACTCGTACCACCTGTTGGCGACGGATCCGTGAAATTAGTTTACATTTTTCTTTAAAAAGATGACCCAAACGACGAGCAGTGGAGGCTGTTAGGTGAACAGTTCCAATTAGGCATCTTGATAATGCTCGTTTTTGCAAACGCACCTCGGACGGTTATCAACTGGTGTCATAGAGGTCAACCACTCCGCGACTTCTCCAAAGGTGCGACCACGCGGGTTCGCTTATTTTTTCAAGCGTTTGCTCATACTCAGACATGCTGTAAGAGGTGTAATATGCGCTGCGTTCATTAGTGGCGACGCTCACGGCAGAAAATGCTGATTGACGTTGTTTCTGTTCATTCATCTGGCCTTCAAGCTCAGTTTACTTAGAGCTTTATCGTTACCACTTAAAACGTTCCAAGTTTTCACACACTTCTTGGCTGATACGATTCCAGGGACTGCTGAGTAAGTGCTAACTCACCACTCACACCTACCTTAGTTTTACCTGGTTGCAGTTGTTGGTCACGTACTAGAACAGAAGTAAGTATTTCCTTGTTACTAAGAGTGCACGGCGTGTTCATAAACCTCATCGTTTTTCGTGGCTTTTATACCCCTTTGGGAACGTGTTTTGACCTCTTCACGGTGAAGCTTTTTACCGCATTTAGTGTGCGAAACATATGCTCACCGCTTCTGTTCAGAATAATCTGATTGACGTTTTAATCGTTCATGTATGTAGTGTTAAAGAAGTTTGTCGTAGAGTTCAACTTTGCCCTAGAGCTTGGTTATCTGTGCTGCCGTCACGGGTTATTGAAGCCTTTATGCATATCTCTGTTTTACTTTCCTCTAATCTAGGATTATGAAGAATGTTTGTTTTTTACTGTGTTTATCTCTCATAACTGGCCAACTTGTCGGCGTGATTGCCCTAATTCTGGTTTCGTCTGGTCATATGTGTCGGTCTGCATGGATAAAGGATGGTAAGACTATAAAGAACACTTGGCTAGATCATAATAGTGTAATTAAGCAGATGTTGTCATACACGTTGGCACAACCAGAAAGCAAACTCAGTTTTACCTCCCACTGTTCTTTGGAACCGATCACATACAACCGCTTCTATCGGTTCACGCTGATAATGGAAAATTGTGGTCAGTACTCTTTTAGAAGGTTGTACCCTGTTACATATGAATGTTGAAAAGTTGTACAAAAAATAGCTACTGTTTACAGGTTACTGAGTATTTTGGGTTCATGCTCATTCCGTGTTTTTTCTCCTGATAAACTGTTATACTGCCTCATTCCGTGAAGTCTGTTGCCTCTGCCGTACATTGCAGGAGAAGAATTGTCATTTTGACGTTCTGTGAAGAAGGTCATTTGAAATTGGTCTGGGACTGTTACATAGCTTTGCTAGAAAAATAGTTCAACACACTTTCATGAGAACGCACTCCACAACGCAAACGTCCTGTAACCAAAGTCTGGTTTATTCACGAGCAACAAACCAACCAAACTTATCAAGTGGCTTCGAAGCCATGTGAAACTACAATCAGAAGCACCGAACAAACCTATGCCAGTATGCATCTAATCTGTGGTTTGCCATTCAAGTCACGTTTTTATTCACGCATTAGAATTTGAGTCGTTTCTGAGGTATCTAATTTATCTATGCGTTTCAGATTCTCCACTCCACGATGAACAACCTACGCGTACTTCAGTGATCAGCAGCTTTTAGTGCTTACGTGCGTTTAACATCTTTGCTTACTGACTTGTTTCTCCAAGATTGCGATATTAGCTATCTTGGATCTTGTCGCTGTGGGACCATTAAGTTGTGCACACAGGGTAAAATTTTTTGAGAAAAGCGGTCAACGGTTCACACAACTGGTAGCTAATTCTCCGTGATTTCCGTCAGAAGTGAACTTACAGAAAGCTGTCTAAAGGATAAAGATTAATGAGCCAATCTACTGTTGTCTGTACTGTTTAATAGACAAAGTCTTATAGCAAAGGGAGCAATGTCACGAAGAAAAGCCATGACTTCGTAGGATCACATGTCGAAGAGGGGTCATCGCCGCTTCTTACCGTAGGATGTAAATGGAATGATAACTTGATGGATAATATAATAAACAGCTCTCCGAACTTGTAGACGCCATGGAAGAATGTCACTATCAGAACCACGAATTCAGAAGATAAACACAATACTGGATTTGTTTTGTAATCACCTGTTTGAAGTAACAAGGTACACAGGCGAACACCGCTGTTACTAGAAGCGGCTGTTCTCATACATATGTTAGGAGAAGACAACATGAAGTGAGATGGTTCTTGTGTGAACGCCTCATTCAAGCTGTCACAGTCCATTCAAAAGAAGTCGGGTTACGAACGGTATGAAAATGTCGAATAGTTTAATTTAGGAATCAAACAAAAATATGTATAACCACTCATAACAGCAGGATGTTGACCAAAGTTACAGACCATTCACAGGATTTAGTAGACTGGATATTGGAGGATGTCAAGTTAGACTTGGAACGATCAGCAGGAAGATGGAATCACTTGGATACGTTTCTTGAGCTATCCAGTTTATGTAAAGCTGTTTTGTGTACATATTATGAGGTTCCCACGTTTCATTGCAAATGCCGCCAGAAACGCTGGCTTTTTTACCTCACACACTGTTAGCAACTTTGAAAGCATTACGTTGTTCTCATTTTGTAACTGCCTCACTGACAATTGAAAAAAACCCACAGATCTGTTTAGATACATTACCTGCAAGTGACATTTCAGGGGTTGTAGGTGTGAAATCCACTGAATGTATAGGTCGGTTAATCTAAATCGACTTGTGGCGTGCATCACTATCGAATAACATTCTTTACTTGCAGCTGCAAGTCGCACTTGAATGAATTCTGTAGACTGCCTAGTTTCGATTTCAGTCTTTGGGTTGATGTTTTAGGATAAACCGTGCATTCCCAAGTGAAACACAGATGGGCATTTTACTGATTGTCGCACTAAAACCTATCTCTTGTAGAATTGGTTGAAAAACTTGCCAACTGAGATAATAGTCAAAAATAAAGACTTTTGATTGTGTTGTGTGTTGTCAACTCCGCATTAAAAGCAAATTGCTTTCGAGTATTTGTTGCCAGATACGTATGTCATAAGCAGTATCATTATTCTCACCCATTTTGACAACCAATATCTCTCATCATTCGCGGACAATCGTATGGCACTAGCTGGTTGATAGATATGAACCAGACTTAACAGTCATTCTATCTATTCTATCTCCCTAAGATTTGCATTCTTTAATTATTCCAACAATTGTGGTTCTTGTAAAACTGTGCACTAGTACCACCGACCAGTGCACAGCCAGTTACACGTGTGAAGTTGAAACTGAACATCTAGAAACTTTAGAATTTTGATTAATAACTGCATATCAGTAAACTCAACTGTCACTTAACAGGTATACTGATACTGGAGATTTCGGTCTCTTACGGAAGTTCTAGTCGTGGAGTCAGCGCCTGAGGTTAACAGGCGGCAACTGTCTTCTATCAAAAAGAGTGGGCACTCTGGGTAGTACTCACAAGCAAATGTGCCTGAGCGTTAATATATGATGATTCAGCCCTGCCTAAAGTGAGGTCAGTAGTGCAGTGGTAAGCATGGTTGCCTCATGAAAGTTTGACCGGAATTCTGGTGCGTGTCGTGACAATTATGTATACTACTGGTGGGCCCCAATATAAGAATAAACCGAGGCTAGGGTTACATTTTCAAATGGGCTGGTTGGGAGATCTGAGGAACTCCAAAAGCTGCGATCAAATATGAGTGGTATGCCACTTAAAATCGCTGATGGTCCCAACATGAAAACCTCAGCGAACTAATATTTGTTCAATGCCATGTTCAGTTTGATGTTGGAAAACTCAATTTTACTAATGAGTTTACGCCTGAGCGTTTGTACGTGACATGCAAAATCACATTTGATTGGAAACGAACCCGTTAGAATATGCAAGTCGTTAGGATGGCAGTCATCCTGATTGTGTGTCCCCCTTGTTTCAGCCCGGAGTAAAATACACAACCTGAAAGTAGTACACCTCTGTTGAATCAAAGGACGGCAAAAAACGAAATGATCACATTATATGGAAAACATCGGAGACTGTGTGACGCACTTCTACAGCCAGTGTAATGTCCTGGCAAAAGAGGACAGTCTCTGTATCTGATATGTACAACAGATGGCCACATACGGGGAATGTTTGAACACAGGATTCTTTCTGTCTCCAATCAACTTGTTGGTTAGCGAATGGATCGGTAATGGGGCTAGCTTCTGGTTGACCTTGTCGGAACTTGAAACTCACGGTTACTTAGTTCCGCATATCTTTTTCTTAGAGCTTGCTTGATTATTTCTAATGGGTATCTTGTAAAGTAACTTGAATGGAAAACATACGCGGTTTTCTCCGATTATCAGTTCATGTGATTACGCATACACATACATCCTCTTTTAGAGTAACTCAGCTAGCTGTATTTGCGGATCGTGTCGTTTTCCCAAGGGCATCCGTATGTAGATATGACAATGAATGTCAACATAATTATAGGTAATAGGAGAGATTACAACTAAGATATCTGTACCAGATTTAGTACGAACGAAGTTTAACAGTTTGGGGGTCGTGTTCAACATGTTATTGATAAGCAGATTGGGAATAACACAACGTTACAACTTGCTCGTAACGTTGTGTTATTCCCAATCTGTTTATCATTAAGATTACAACTAAGTTACAAAAACGATATAGTTGTAAAGTATCAGGCACAGTAAAATGTCAGCTCGCAATTATTATGGAAAATTCTGCTTTACTTGATTTACGCATTTCATTTCACGGTTTAGTCTGTGTTACAATAAAAACTTCCCCACACGTAAGTAAACTGTCTTAAAGCTGTATAGCTGATTGCAAAAACCATCTGAGCTCATTTGTGCGAAGTTTCTATTGCATCGCTCTTTTCCACAGAAAGTATCCTCTTCACGTTTATGTCGGCTGTTGAGAAAATCGGTCACTCGTATATACAACCATAACTATGGTTATCATGCCAAACAAATGCCATTCAAGTAATTCACACATTGGTTTTTTCTAGCAAATTGACTAATACTGACATGACCTCGGACAGATTCTGGTCAAAAAACTTTCTTGATATTCCGGAATAAAGTGTGGTGTGATCCAACTGAAACAGTGTGAAGGGTAATGATTCAAACAATTGGTACTAAATACTGACGACATTTTTGAATACACAGTGCGCTAGAACTTTTGCTGTGTTCAGATGAAGATGGGGGTGTTCGACGTTAGAGCAGAAAATGCAGCTGATCACTCCTAGCACGCTTAATGTGTTGACTAAGTGATCGCCCGAAAGCAATTAATAATCAATTTCGGAGCACGATACTTTGTAATCCATACGTTGACGGCCATGGAGTTCAAATGTCCAATGAACACACTCCTATTCTCAAGCCAAAGCTATAGATTCGTATTCCTC
Organism: Paragonimus westermani; assembly: GCA_008508345.1. Classification (NCBI taxonomy): domain Eukaryota; kingdom Metazoa; phylum Platyhelminthes; class Trematoda; order Plagiorchiida; family Troglotrematidae; genus Paragonimus; species Paragonimus westermani. Next base: position 25,800 of record QNGE01004920.1, on the reverse strand, counting down.
TATATAACCGCTAACTAACTGTTACTGAAAGAAACGCGAATATGCTGGTTTTCACTTTAGTGGTTTACGACGGTCCGTGTGGGTTATATGCAATGGTTGATTTTCATAGTTTTTGCAAAAAAGCATAGAATCAAATACCCTGGTTGTGATCAACCCTAGTGAGTCCACAACGTACGCGAAAGAATAAGGTGCACGATAACAAACATATCGAGCTGAATATAGCCGAGCTATTCGTCCACATCCTAGTAAGCGTAACTAGGAGGGGAAGCTATTGAGTGCACTGAATGTGATTTCGCCAGCACACGATGTATACGATGGAATGTTGAAAAAGCTGTTTAACGATAAGAAGCAGCAAGAATCGCAGAAGTTTCGAAATTAGAGACTCATTGGGTTTTCGTTGCATTTGTAGGGTCAGTATAAAAACGTGGAAGAACAGAGGGGTCTGTTGTTGGGCTAAGAACATTGAATATTGAGGTGACTATTTGTACTATTGACTTTGCTCCAAAATTGTCGTATAAATTTTGTTTACTGGGAAATACTACGTTGATTGCTCAACCCACGCGTTAGAAAACCGCCCAGGCTGTCGAATCCATGCACAGAAAATATCTCTCGCGACGGCTGCAGCTTGTGAGATAATTAAGGAGGTTAGTACACAAAATTAATTCATTTGGTTAGCAATTTAAGGTGCATTTTTACGACTTAGCCCAGCGGCTGGTGTTTTCACGGAGAGGCTGGATTTAAAAACGGGCTGGAGTCATCCGAATAAATCTCAGCGGTAGTAGAAACCTCGCAGGCAAAGCCTCGTTCAGGTTTCAAAATGGAAAGGTGGGCGAACGTTTATAATTCCATTATTATAGCTTCGCAGTTTGGAAAACTGTCATATACGCCGGTAACCAACAGCCAGGCGCAAATAAATGACAAACGGGCGTCAAAGGCTTAAGAAGGGAGTTGAGGGTGTTGATCATAGTAAACGTATATGTGGTTAATTGGATTCACTTATAAACTCTGAAGAATAATTCAAAGCTGCTTCTTAGAATGACTAATTTTCAATCTACCAAGTGAAGAAAGAGCGCTCGATAAACGTCGTTATTAATAGTAACCGGCTATAACCAGTATGAGTTTTGAAACAATTGGTTCCCTTGAACAGTTTGAACAAAGCAGCTAGAACACAAAAATTGGTAGAGGAAAGCTTTTCGTATTGACTCACCAGTACCAATTTTACAACAACGTGGATGGGCGTTTTATAAAAAACGAATTGAGGGAAAATTCAAGCTCACGAACAGTTGTTTCTGAACACAGAAAGCTGGTTTGAGTAGAGTAATCGCAACTGCTTCAACAAACCGTAAGAATCTCGGGTTAGAATGACGCAACAGGATTCTGAATGCATAAAATGGATCGATAGCGTGACCGGTGGTCAGGGCGTGTCTAGCGACTGAGGAAACTGGCTTTTTATGCGTTTCAGCAACACTGCCATTCTCCGGTAACGCGGACTTCTGTACCCATTTTGGTAGATGTTCCTTCATTCTGGAGCTCAAGCATCTCTCGGTTCTGCCTATGTAACCTTCTCCGCAGTTACATACAAATTGGTAAACACAATAGGCTGATCTCCTTTGACTGAAGGCACTGGTAGCTTCTGAGTCCGAGCGATTGCACGGAGTTCAGCTGCACTGAACGTTCGTTTAATTGAATTTCTTAATTGCTGTGTTGTTTGGTGCATGACAAAATCGCCCCTAAAAGGCAGCTCGATGTAGACTCTCTACTTCTGTACAGTGACCACCTCTTTGGATGGTACTCTTCGTCTACTGTGCCTATCTATGAACTTTCTGGGGTAACCATTCGATTGTAGGACAGACGTAATCAGGTCAAGTTCCTCCGCGAGGCTGTCGGGCGTACAGATTCGCCTTGCTCGTGTGAACAGAGTACTTACTAGTGCTCGTTTGTATTGGAT
>QNGE01004920.1:0-23623 GCA_008508345.1 Paragonimus westermani | reverse complement strand
ATCCAATACAAACGAGCACTAGTAAGTACTCTGTTCACACGAGCAAGGCGAATCTGTACGCCCGACAGCCTCGCGGAGGAACTTGACCTGATTACGTCTGTCCTACAATCGAATGGTTACCCCAGAAAGTTCATAGATAGGCACAGTAGACGAAGAGTACCATCCAAAGAGGTGGTCACTGTACAGAAGTAGAGAGTCTACATCGAGCTGCCTTTTAGGGGCGATTTTGTCATGCACCAAACAACACAGCAATTAAGAAATTCAATTAAACGAACGTTCAGTGCAGCTGAACTCCGTGCAATCGCTCGGACTCAGAAGCTACCAGTGCCTTCAGTCAAAGGAGATCAGCCTATTGTGTTTACCAATTTGTATGTAACTGCGGAGAAGGTTACATAGGCAGAACCGAGAGATGCTTGAGCTCCAGAATGAAGGAACATCTACCAAAATGGGTACAGAAGTCCGCGTTACCGGAGAATGGCAGTGTTACTGAAACGCATAAAAAGCCAGTTTCCTCAGTCGCTAGACACGCCCTGACCACCGGTCACGCTATCGATCCATTTTATGCATTCAGAATCCTGTTGCGTCATTCTAACCCGAGATTCTTACGGTTTGTTGAAGCAGTTGCGATTACTCTACTCAAACCAGCTTTCTGTGTTCAGAAACAACTGTTCGTGAACTTGACTCATCCCTGTACTTAATGATTCGTTTGTTATATAAAAGCCCATTCATGTTATTGTAAATTTGGTATTGATGAATCAGTATGTGTTTTGTTTTGTTTTTCTAGGAAGACAGCTCAATTGCTTTTGGTCGGACCTCTTCACAGCGGCCTCCCCCTACAAACAGCCACTTTTCAATTATCGGAAATGTCGTCACCAGTGAACGGTATTACTTCAACATGCGTGGGTCGAAATGTTATTACTATGGTTACGGGAAAATGTCAGCCATAAGCGGTTGGTCCCGCTGACCTCCGGAGAATTGGTGGATAGCCATTTCCAATTTGTTTGGTGCTATCAGCACCACGCATGCTACAGAATCAATTCACGAATAATTGCGTCAGATTGCAGTTCGTGAGCTCATCAGTCGGAAGACGGGTCGTAGCCACCGAGGCCGCATGAAGGTAAATGAGCTTTATCTTATATGAAGAGAATGTGCAACACACGACGACGGGTGGGTAAGGCACATACCTTCATGCAACCCAGTCAGCCGCGACCCGTTGTCTGGTTGATGAGTGCCTGGATCACAACCTGACACACCCATTTGTAGATTTGGTTATGTGGGGTGCATGATGCTGACGGGACTGAACAAGGTGAGAACAGTTATCCGCCATTTCGGTAATGACCACTAGAACCAACTCTTAAAGAATGCCTTCCTCGTCTCCTTCCGGGGTGGTGGTAAATGCTTGCACTTCTGCGGGCTAGCCACAGACGGTTGACCGGCTTTGGATTGTGAGAAAAAGGGGCTCAATAGTCAAGGAATCATCAGTCGTGCGGTCACACAGTTCGCGTGAGGCCCTCTTTTATACTTGTTACTTACGTTGTGGTTGACTCTCATTTTCTAAGCAGGCATACGGCGAGGTGAGAATAACACAGGTGTCGTACAATATTACGTACCACGACTAACAACGCACATACTTGTGAAACAATTGGTTCCCTCGAGCAGTTTGAACAAAGCAGATAGAACATGAAAACTGGTAGATGCAAGCATTTCGTATTGACTCATCAGTACCAAACTTACAATAACACGGGTGGGCTTTTTTTAAAACAATCGATTTGAGGGGTGGAAAATCAATAAGCGAGAGAGGATAAGACATTAAGTCCAGGGAAGGGTCAGGTTCACGAACAGTTGTTTCTGAACACAGAGAGCTGGTTTGAGTCGATTAATTGCAACTGCTTCAGCGAACCGTAAGAATCTCGGGTTGGAATGTCGCAACAGGATTTTGAATGCACAAGATGGATCGGTAGCATGACCGGTGGTCAAGACGTGTCTAGCGACTGAGGAAACTGGCTGTTTATGCGTTTCAGAAACATTACCATTCTCCGGTAACGCGGACTTCTGTACCCATTTAGGTAAATGTTCCTTCATTCTGGAGATCAAGCATCTCTCGGTTCTGCCTATGTAACTTTCTCCGCAGTTACATACAAATTGGTAAACACAATGTGAAGTGGCACCGATAGGCTGATCTCCTTTGATTGAAGGCACTGGTAGTTTCTGAGTCCGAGCGATTACACGGAGTTCAGCTGCATTAAATGTTCGTTTAATTGAATTTCTTAATCGCTGTGATGTTTGCTGCATGACATAATCACCCTTAAAAGGTAGCTCTATATAGACTCTCTTTTTCTCTACAGTGACCACCTTTTCGGATGGTAATTTTGGTCTACTGTGCCTATCTATGAAACTTCTGGGGTAACCATTTGATTGTAGGACAGACGTAATCAGATCTAGTTCCTCCGCGAGGCTGTCAGGCGTACAGATTCGCCTTGCTCGTGTGAAGAGAGTATTTACTAATGCTCGTTTGTGTTGGATCGGTGTGAAGCTGCTAAAGTTTAGGTATTGACCTGACCATGTGGGTTTCCTATACACGGTTCTTCTAACCGAGCCATCTTCCCGACGACTTATTAGGATATCTAGAAATGGCAGGCAGTTGCTGACCTCAAATTCACAAGTGACCTTCAGATTAGGATGGCAACTATTTAGACGTTGCACCAGGTTATCTATCATCTGTTTAGATCGACTGAAAATTAAGGTGTCATCGACGTAACGCTTGTAATATGACAAGTTTTCTATCTCGGTAGCTAGCTGTTGCTCAATTTTCAGCATGAAAAAGTCTGCTATGATGGGACCTAGTGGACTTCCCATGGCTACTCCGTCTATTTGACGGTAGGACTGTTCAAGGAAACGAAAACTGACATTCTCAGTACAGAGCAGCAAAGTTTCCTTCAATATGTCGGTGGGAAGTGGCAACGAAGTGTGACTCATTTCAACGAGTTCACAAATGTAGTCAATCGTTTCGTGCAGTGGGACATTTGTGAAAAGTGACTGAACATCTATAGAGCACATCAGTTCATTGGCAAGATTGATTCTGTCCAGGTCACTGATCAATTCAAAGGAATCTTTAATGGAGTATTTCTGAAATTTCTGTTTTACTGGGGTTAGAATAGTGACCAGCCAGCGTGCTAATTTGTGGTAAGGTGAGTTTGTCATTGCCAAAATTGGCCTAAGTGGCATCCCAGATTTGTGAGTCTTTGGTAGGCCGTAAAGTTGAGGTGTTGACGATCCGCGCGGCTTAAGAGACTTATACGTTACTTCATCAATAATCCGCAACTGCAAGAGCAGCTGAAGATGTCGTCCTATGCGGTCCTCTATTTCGCCAATGTTGTCCATTCTCTCTATTCGTCGAAACTTTGTTTGATCATCCAATATTGATAACATCTTCTGTACATACGCATCCTTGTCTAGAATGACAGCCCCAGAACCCTTATCAGGCTTAAGTATAACTACGTTTTTCGACTTAAGCTCTCTTAATGATTGCAGGTGTTGCCTCGTGATAGCACACCGACTATTAATTGGAGTCCTGATAAAACCATAAGCTATATCGGTGAACTTAGTCTTTAACAGAATGACGTTTCACATCTCACTGTGACACTTTTACAAACACTGAATAATACAAAAAATTCGCTTTACTCTCAATATACTTGTGTCTACGCTTGCCGCATATAAAAAATTGCACTCTGCAAAGGCAGATAATGGACAATAGCACTTATCTGAAATCTCTGAGTTCCTCAGCGTAACCTACCTCATGGGACGAAGTACAGTCCCGAAGACTTGAAACTAATGTAGTTTTTGTACTTACACGTATGCTGAAGATAGAGTGTAGTGATGAACCTCGTTTATATTTGTTCATCCCCAGGCTAAATGTGCTGAAGTTATGTTACAGTTTTACGGGGCATCATTGAGGGGTAACCGGAAAACAGATTTTTACGGAGGGCAGTCATATCAGTGTTAGGCATTAAATCAAGACCGCGCTTGAGCAGTGGGTCTTGACAAGCTTACAAAGTGGGGCTTGGCCAAGGTTGCTCTGAAGCCTGATCGAAACGCTCTTTATCATATAGGGGCGGGTTTTGAAGGCGAAATCTTACACCTTACTACACCCGACTGGGTGATCTTCACTTGGGCGGATTGAACGAAACGCCCCCGTCACACTAACACAGTGAACAGAATTCTTCAGGTTAGATAGTGTTGGCGCTGTTGACTGACTTCGTCATTCCACTACTGAGTTCTGTTCGCTGACATTTTCAATTCAACGTTTGGTCCTGAAACCAATACAGCTAGTTGGATACGCCGTTTGGCGGCGCAGAACGCCTCAATAATCGCATTTGAGAGTTCACGTGTAATAGTTTCGGCTGCCTTATTGACCTTATAGAGTAGGCTGTTGTACACAAGCTTCTTCTGCTAAACGCTACTGACTTCTTTAATTTAGCTTTCGCGTGGCTCTCGGTGGTCATTTTGTGTCACTGCTTCTCCCGTAAATATCGATTCTCCAACGATGCTATCATCTCCACACGTTCTCACGGTTTCGCCCGTCAAACTTTCAGTTACGTTTCTTCTCCGGGTGAGTAGCATGAAGTTGTTGAAATGTATGAACTGACCATTCCAAGTATGTCATGTATATCACGCACCAACTTAAGCCATCAGTACGGTGATGTGCACATATTTACGAAAAACTTCATTGGTTGTTCAGTAGCGTAACCGACGAAAATTGACCATTTTGGTATGCAGAGTTGGACCTGTCTATGGTGCCAGTCGGCCTTACTTTACTTCTCAGTACACAGAATGTCATCCACGTACCTTATAAAAATTCCACTGACACACTGGTGACCTCAGCAGCTCGCTTTCGATTCTTGTTTTGGAATCGTCTGCAAATAGTAGTCTAAACGGAGATCCCGTTTTAACACCACCATTCGTGATCATCTTTGACCGCTGATTACTAGTTTGACGTCGATTTGAGTGACCTCATAAACTGATGATGAATCGTTGAAAACCACCTTGCTGACTGCACTCGGAATTTTCACACTATGCAAGCGTGTTTGGTGGATATCAGCTGACATTTAATTTATTTCCCCGTAAGGAGCAAAAGGAGTGAATAATAGAGCAAACGAGTAAGGAAGTGAGCCTCACTCAAACAGACAAAATTCCATTTGAAAACCGCAGAGTATTTGAAGAAATCGTTTCGTAACTGCAAATTATGCGTAAATTAGAATGGAGCAAGTTTTGTTTCACTTATAACAACTGAGTATCGCAAAGTTAGGGGATTCCATCGATAATTTGGTGGGCTCGTTGGTGCAGGACCAGTGTCAGATGAACGTGAAAGACGAGGCAGATTTAAGAATGCATATCAGAATAAAATACACATTCTTTTTGTAAACCTTATCTGACTGTTACCAAGTCCATATCGACCATTCGCGTTAGGCAAAACTAATCAGGTTTTATAAGTGATGGGGCCACAATTAAATCACTTGACTGGATTTTTTAGACACACTGGTAGACTATGGTAATCATTCTATACAGTCGCTACTACCGTTCATTTCACGCACTCTAGTTACGGGTACACAAAAATTGGCAAAGAGTCTCTTACAGTAGCCGTGGTGGGCAATGAGTAGACGGAAAGCTGAACGTAATGTCTTTTGAACATAAGGATCAAAAAAAATGTTACCTAGTGTTAGACTTACTACGATAATACTCAGCCCTACTTGCAACCTACAACACCACAGTTTAGAAGATATCCTGTATTTTGTTATAGTAATGGTAAGCACTCTGTATGTAACTGTGACTGCACAACCCACATATGTAGGTTTCATGCACATATAAGTGCATTTAGTAACGTACGTGTACAAAATTTATATGTAGATATTTAGTTACAGAACACTGCTGCTCTTTGACGCTCCGCGAATTAACTCTGTCCGCAAAAGCGTCGTTTCACATTGACTCTGAATGTAAACGTCTGTTATGGTCAGTTTTGCACAACAGTGACAGGAGATTCAGCGTAACGTGATATTCTGCTTGTTCAGAGGATATATGACAAAGCAACACGAATGATTCAACTCAAATACTTTAGCTGGTGAACTTCGTTACAGTCCCGACCCTTCTTCATTACCTAAAAACAAACCTGCAAATACCGCTTTACTGGGTCGTAAGTATTTTGCAGTGCAATGCAATAAATCTGTCCAAGATATTTGTTATAAGTAAACTAAGCTTCACCTTTTTGTTTTGCTGCCCGTGTGCATATTCCTTGTCCTCATGATCCGTCTTGATGTCTTACTCACCTTCACTAAAACACGCTTGTCAATGTTCCTTAGCTCGGCCGAGATTGCTTACTGAATTTATTGAACAGGCAGCACAGACATGATTTTTCTGTGTTTGATCGTTAGGCTCATTAAAACACAATGAATATGAACTACGTTACCAGTAATTTGGAAGGAACTTCATTTAACTGAATACCTAACCTCTACTCGTGAGTTAGATTGATTTTGCGCCAGCTATTCATCGATGATCGACCCGGTTCCCAAACATCAAATCAGCTAACTGGTCGTAGCATAACAGATAGAAAATTATTGTTAATACTAACAAGCTAAATGAGATTTGGATTTGGTGAGCCTACTTGCAGTCATCAATTCATCCACTGTGGGATTTCCGTTCCTTTTTCCTCTGTAGATCTGCACTGTTTACAGTGTATTGAAGAAATGTGCTATAAGTTTTAGTCCGTGTACAGACGGTCCGGACCAATCACTCAAAATAATCAGTCTTAAGGCTTGCACATGCGCATATTAGTTCCACCCCAGCTATCGTATCGCAAGTCAAGCTTCCACCTTCTACAACTAGCTGATGAGAACAACACACATTCGCTTTACAACTAGACTTACGTCTAACAGAGTCACTGAACATCAACAAGTGTGGCAGGACAACTCTGTGAATGCAGTATAAGAGCAGGCATCAATCCAATTTCACCAAACGCCACATTCAAAATTATACGCCGAAACACTCACGCACTGATGATGTCACCTCGCTTGGTGATGAAACGTTTGCAACCTAAATGCCAAGCTCGGCGNTCAGATATATATATATATATATATAGGGTCCCACTGTCCGGGGATTTCCATCAATCAGACGTGGCCTTACGCTCACCGACCGCCGACCTCGGGTGCTGTTTTGGTCACCCTCCTCAGCCCGTTAGACGGACGCGGCCAACCCATGTGTTCGAGGACCTGAAAGGAAGCGGGAGTACGTGTGGCAAAACAAAATGGCGGCGCACTACATGCTACTATAATAAAGTGATTCAAGTATGCGGTCAGTTTTCACATCAGCGTGAAGGAAAACTCTCACGCGGTTTGTTTCGTTTGAATGTGCCCATCACTTAACATCATACAGCATGTGCATTGGCTTCGGTGTAGCTGCATTTTTGTTTTCCTTTCATTAATGGTCGGTGTTTATGCTTCATTTGTAAGACGATCATTTAATGTATTGAAATGGAATCGTGTAGTTTCTCGAGGCATTCAATTTCTCGTTGATGTAGTAATCTTTTGCCGTCATGTGAACCTGTTTGTTAGCAAGATATTCTTAGGACTTATCATAAGATATGGATGGCGCCGCAGATTAAAATTAATAGTTGGTTACTCCCATTTATTGTACGTTCTAGTTACTATGTCTTGTTTCAATAATTGTGCCACATATTCACGAATGAGTCACCGCGACCAACGAAATAGTTCGGGACCTTGTGTTTAGCAAAGGGACAATTAAGAAACGCTATACTTGACAGTCTCCAACAAATACTGTGAATACAATTAATAGGCTGGGAGTATGATAAAAGATTTGAGATAGCCAGCCTAATCCCTGTTAACGTGAAGTATTCCTTACTGGTGGCGATTTCCAGTAGTTGCTTTCAACTGGGTAACCGAGTCCAGAAATCCGACGTTTGACTCCGGAATTCTTCAACTTTCTGTCATTAACCTACTCAGAGATCGAATATTCGTTCAGTAAACGCGGAGGCAGTCCTTCTCGCAGGACCACCTGAAGTGGGACATGTGGTGAGTTAGAATTGTAGAAATAGATGCTATTAGCGTGGTTTCATTCAAAAAGCCGGGTAGCTTCACCTAACGGTGGAATATTGATGTTGCAACCCTGTTCGTTTCATCCAAAACACAACACTGGTCTAGAACTGAAAACCCCAGCAGACCTTCTGTTTCAAACATATCCGTTGCCGGCGTATACTTTTGACCATGTTGGTCGGTTGTTGTTCGGCAGCATCAAAGAGTTGTATAACAGGGAGCTTCCCGCCAAAGAGATGTAACGGAGTGGAAATTTTTCAAAAACCGGCTGTAGTACCCTGTTCGACCCAAACATTTTCTCGGTGTGTGTTTAGAATTCGGTGCCACGGCTTCTCCAATTGACATTATTGTCTCTGGTAGGGGCCTGACTTCATCTTGATCCACCTTGTCTCCCAGTATCACCACCGATGACCGTCCGAGTTGTGACTTTTCGGCTTTGATCTGGAGTCCTGAGTTCTTAAGTTGAATCAAGACAGCATCTAGGTGGGTAGCATGGTCCAAATCTGTTAAAGCATATCACAATATCGACTCCATATACCGCCACATTGTCCAGTGGTTATACCAACTAGACCATCAAGCGTTGAAAAGTTAATGTTGCCTCGGATAAGCCAAACGGCATCCACCTAAAATGGTACTGTTTTTCGCCCGTCTCGAATGTGATTTTCTCATGATCCGTGGGTTTGGTTCTTACCTACCTGTTTCCGGAAGGTAGGTCCAACACTGCAAAAGAATTGTCCTGTAGCAGCTTATCAAAAATGTCAGCGATGGCCGGTATTAGTGTAAGTGCGTTCTGTGTTACCTCATTTAACCGTTTAAAATACACACGGAAGCGTTACTTCCCGTCGGACTTCTTCACCAGAAAAACATGCGAGTTATAAGGACTGTTGGCTTCTTCCATAACGTCCTCATTCAGCACTTTCCGTATCTGTCATTTCACTTCATGCTCAAGATGAACCGGTATCTTGCGGGATCCACGGGGTCGCATCAGTCAGTCATACCATCAGGCTGCATTAAGGAGGCCAGCATACGCGAATCAAATGCACAGCTGAAAATGTGAAGTGTTGCGGCGACGAACGTTAACGGAGGTGTGACAATGCCTGTCGAGAATCCGAAGAATGGGCAGGTTTATATGCTCGACATTTTTATGATCGCTCGAGATTCAATGCCCATTTTAGGTGTTGATGCCGTTTACTTGATGAGTTTCGTCACCGTTAATCACAATGAAGTTCTGCCGATTCCGATATTCCTGACCAGTACTCATGTGGTTTTCATTCGACTCTCGGTCACATGCCATGCGCCGTTATTTTGTCTGTGGTTAGCGATGCCGTTCCTGTTGCGTTGCTGGTTCGACAGATTCCGTTGAGCGTGCGGGATGAGTGTAAGGCGGAACTAGACCGACTAGTTTGAGTTAACATGATCGCTCCGGTAGAGAAGCTGACCAACTGGGTCAGTCAGAATGCTGTAACTTCAAAAAAGTCAGGTGACATCCTTTTGTGTATCGATCCCAAGCCACTGATTGAGGTACTCCGAAGAGAATATTACCGTCTACCAATTATCGATAGCCTGCCAGAACTGAGTCAAGTTCAATTTTTCACGAAGGTAGACCTGTCATCAGCTTTTTGGCAATTGGAAATAGACAAGTAGTCCAGTTACTTTACCAGGTTCGGACGTTTGCGTTGATTGCGTTTACCTTTTGGGCTAAAGCTTTCCAGCGAACTTTTTCAAAACGTTTAACCCAGGCGCTTAACAAATTGAAAGAATATTCCAGCAAAACTTTGGAAATTCGTTCTTATTAACACAGTCATTAAGAACATTCTCCGTCGTTGCAGCATACAACCCACTGTCAAGTCCCCTCAGCGTCATGCCAGAAACGAAAGAGAAATTGAAAAAAGCCACGTATGTCGCAGATGACGTTCTAATTTTCGGGAAAACTTTGGGGGATCACGAAAGAAACCTGGAGAAATTTTTGAACTCTGTATCGATCGAGGAATTCTCCTGTCGCGCAACAAAGTGGCTTTGCGAGCAAAAGATGCCACTTCTTACGGACATTTGCTAACATCAAGCGAACTAGGAATAGACTCGCAGAAGATAAGAGCTATATTCACATTGCCAGCTCCTAAGGTTGTGAAGGCAGTATCACGACTAAATGGTATGGTCAATTATCTAGGTCTGTTTCTTCCGAACCTACCCGACACGATGCATCCTATTCGCGGGTTGACCCATAAAGGAGTAATATGTGAATGGGAGAAGTAACAGCAGAAAGCATTCGATAACATCAAACGATTTATTACCGAGGCTCCTATATTGAGCCACTACAATCCAGCGTTATCCCCGGTCATTCAGTGTGATAACATCGACACTGGTCTGGGAGCGGTATCGTTAAAAAACGGAAGACCAGTGGACTACCGGAGCGGTAATCTTTCGCCTGATGAGCGAAACTATGCGCAAGTTGAGGAGGAAATGCTGGCTGTGATATCCGCCGCAGAACGTCTCATTGGCAGGGATTTTAGAACGTTTGCTGAAAAATTGGAAGTTTGAACACCGTACTACAGTCAGCTCAATGGTAAAGCCGAAGCGGCGGTCGAAATGGCGAAGCAACTGCTGAAACTAGCCCAGTTATTTGGAACTGATCTACATTTAATGTTACTGGAAAAACGGAATACTCTTATAAAACAATGTCCCACAACTCAGCTTAAAGAATGTTGGGGGGAATAACACGCACGCACCTATCGATAATAGGAGAACTGCTAAAACCCCAATCGCCCAACGAAACCGAAGTGCACGGTGATTTGAGGAGAAGAATGTTAACCGAAAGACGTTACCACGACAAAGGAGCCCGCGACCCACCGGTGATACAGGTGGGCGACAGGGTAAGGGTACAGTGCGTTCTGGAAAACCCACGGCGATGGATAGAAGGAGTGATTGTGAGGTACTGCGGTTATCGGTCAAACGAAATAGATTTCGGAGTATTGCAGAGTAACATTGGATGAGGAGCTTCTCCTCAAAAAGAAGAAAGTATCACGTCACGATAAAAAGAAGGATGTAAATGAATTGGATTGAACAAACGCATCAATACGGAGTCAACCATCAATTTGCAGAAGACTATGACCAATCAGTGTCGACAACATGAAGACTGGTGTGTCCGCGCGAGGATCGACCAAGATGACACACTGCTCCGGCACAGGAGTTTGCTATGAGCACCGGGGTAAAATAAGTTGTTTAAGTGCGGCACGCGTTAAAACAACCGAGCTACGAGCGAAGTCCAGCCAACCAATGGGGAAGCTAAAGGGTCAGCACCAATTGTAATTTTTCATTTTACTGATGCGTCTTGACTATAAACTAACCAACTGAAACTCGACAAACTGAGATTTGCTTTGTGCCTCGGAAACTGAATTTTGCTTTTGTTTCGGAGTGTAACGATTTTCAACAAATAATAATAATAATGTATACTTCTCAACGCATATGTGAGAAGTACGCTGGGTTATGCGCTATCATTGCAGATACGTACTAGCGATTCAAAACGAATAATTGAACTTTATCACGAAATTGAAACCTGCCACTAAAATGGTCGTGGTCTAAAAAAAGTGATTGTAGTTTATGAAACGTCGACGTACCCAGCAGAATAATAAATAGTTCTCTCGCTTCACAGATTCATTCCAAAAAGAAGGATGTCACACTGATTTACTTTTTACAAAGTTGTGTGGGGGACGACGTTTCAAATAGTTTAAGGTTACTCTGGGGAGAAAGTCCAACTGAATCTTTGGAGTGTCTCACCCTTACGGGATACAATAAGCGTCCGGAAAATGTTGAAACAAGTAAGCTTTGGCAAAGTATGACACGAAATTCCAAAATCCAACAGACAACTGTGTTAATCCCGGACGACTAGTGGTTGTTCGAGCAACGCTTAGTCTTCTCGTAACGTCTATCGATACGCTGGATCCATGATATTCGCGTCTGTGAGTAACGAACGTCTATAAATTCTGAGCCCGTCAAGCAACCGATTCGGATCCCAAAAGAAAGACGGTCGTATTGGCGAGTTTCTTATTAATAAGGTGCTAATGTTAAAAAACAATATGAAAAACCAAATAGTGGAAGACAACAACAAACCTCGACATTGAATCCACCAAGTACACAAGTCCCGAGATTAACGGTTCACGTAAATACGACCGAATGCAACAGTCACGTAATGGCGAAGCGGTCAGGCGAAAATGAAACTAGGGTACATACAAACAAAGGTCTACAAAGGAAAGTAAGGAAGAAAAAACTAAGCGGAAACAAGTTTTACAAGTAAATAGTATCAAGATTTAATAATACATCAAGATCCATATTCGCAGGAGAAATGTTTTGTCACGCGCGTAACTTGAGCGGTAGTGTCAGAACGTAAGAACGGCTCGTAATCGTAATAAAAAAATTCAACGTAAGGAGACGAATCAATAAGAAGGGAATAAATAGAGCAGGGAGCGTGGCCACCAACATTCTATTGACACATGACAATCATCAAACACTCACGCAACCTGCTACTTCAACAACTGTGCAAACTTCAGCGCATTATTTCGTGGACTGCTAGAAACCGTCGAAAAGTTTAAAATCTCGCGAATTGTTCAACCGAGAATAAGTTCCATGCGTCCATCCGCCGCAGAAAAATTTCTCGCACAATGGATATTTATAGGATCAAGAAAAAGGATTAAGTTCCAAAGTTTAAATGAAAAAATGGGGTATGACCACATTCCCTAAGATGAACAATGTATATGCGAAACTTCTAGACAAGGAATTCATACGGTATTATTAATTTTGCTATGGTTATTGAAACATAATCCTGTCAACTGATTGTCGTGATATTTTGCTACGCACCCGGTATTTATCCAGACAAACCGAATAGTGAGTCGACGACGTGGAAGGTCTTACGAAATATGTGTGAAAATAGAACTCACATGACGTCATTCTGCTGGATTTGTCAGTAAGCCCCAACTTAACATATCCTAGGAATCCGGGCAAGGAGTGCACATGAATGAACACCATCAGTAATATAATGTTGGGTTGCGGACGGTTTAGTGAGCGTGCAGTAAGCCGAATGCTGAATAGTCGTGTAAGTGAATAACAAAAACACTCGTCCCAAGAAATCTGTTTTCCAGAGGATTTAGACATCGGGGTGCACCATGGTTATGTACGTTATACACCGTTGGTGGCTAAATGTTTCCTGGACCACATTCAAAAAGAACATCTGAGGATACACAAAGTTTGAAGGTAGACATTGTGTTTGTTAACGTGAGATAGCTGTCCAAACCCCCTTTAAAACGCTGACTTTTCTTACTGGCTCTAACTCCATTCGGAAGTTTATTCCAAATATAGGAATACTTCATAATAAAGTAGTTTTCCGAGATACCAGGGTTGGCAAGGTGGAGTCCCTATTTCTTAGACCATATGAGGATTTGTGTTGTAAGTGGACGGTAAACGCTGTGGTGATGGCATCCGAGTGTAGGAGTTTGTACAGCAGTGTCAGGTTCATCTCTAGTCTACGCAACCATAGTGGATCAATACCAAGTTTTTCACAGCGAATAAGGGTGTCCTAATGAACTTTCCGTAAACGCCCGTTGAAGGCTTCCTAGCACAAGCCTAACAGACTTGCGTAGATGGCAGTAAATGAAAGTGCAATACCCGAGTTGAGCCCGAGCACACATTCTGCAGAGCACTTGATTCGCAGCTGGTAGACTGAACGTCTTTTTGATACGGCCTATTGTTCTTTCAGTGTTTGCAAAAAAGCATACTTGTCCGGCGAACTTGGGGGAGTTTGAGTACCGTATTCCTAGAACTCTGACCGAAGTTGCAGTATCAATATTACAATCATCTGGTGAGATGGAGCCATGGGGGTAATTTACAACCATGAGTGTTGATGCTCAATTTGTTCGCTGAGAACGACATCAGCCATGCTTTGCATCACAACTGCAATGACACCAGGTTCTGTCGTATATTTTGCAGACAGAAGTTGTTGTTACTGTCGTGTTGAAATGTGTTAACAATTTTGATATCGTCAGCAAACAGAAAGGGCTGGCCATGGTGATGAGCAGCGATCTCCTATTTCAACTATCTGAGTGCGACCTTCAAGGTATGACGACAGCCAGCTATACAAGGGATCTCGTGTGCCAAAAGATGCCACTTTGATCAAGAGGCGCTTGTGAGGCACACGATAAAAAGACTTTTGCATGTCTAAGAGTATGATAATAACCGCATTTCCTGCATCGACGGACGTCAATATATGGTTTCAGAATTCCAGCTGATATGTCATACAAGAGCGTTTACTAAGTAAACCGTGCTGTGAAGGGTTTATAAGGTTTTGTGTCCTTAAGAATTCGACTATATGCACCTTTATTATCCTCTCGAACATTCGCGAGCAAAGTGATGTGTGGTTGATGGGACGATAGTTACTAACGTCCGGCCTCAGACCACTCTTGTGACGAGGCATAATGATCGAGGTTTTCCACTGAGAAGGGAAGGTGCTGGGAAAAAGAGATAGGTTGAACAAATTGAGTAAGAGGATGGGTGTGTCCTCACCCCCTTGCTTGACGACCATCGATGAGATATCATCTGGTCCAGGATGGATTGACGGCTCAATGGTGGCTAACTGTGTACGAATACTCCAGACGTCAATTAGAAAATTACTCAAAAATTTGTTTTCGATAGGATATTAGCAGGTAATGGGGTGCCTTCTACGCTGAGCGAGGCAGCGAAATGTGAGTTGAAGATGTCGCACATCGCTACAGGGTCGTCGACACCCGTTTAGTCTTTGAGAGTAATAATTCTTATAGCAGGGTTCCTGGTGGAATTTCTCCGTCTCATTAGTTGCACTAGTTTTTGCAGCTCTGCTCACTACGGAGCACGAGTTTCTTTTCTTTTATATGACGGAGTTGCGTCTGACGTTCTATGGTTTCAAACATTTTGCTCATTTTCATCTCCAGGGAAAAATCTTGTGTTCTTCCTTACCTCGACTTGAGCATTTTAAGTCTCAGTCTCTTTCGCAGTATGAATTTTACCTTGTACGTACGAGCGGACACGTCTTGACTAAATGGGGACCAAAACGTCCATAAAAAACGTTGGATGTCTGATAAATTCTCCGGCCGTTATGGTTGGGTCCGATGTGCAAAAGAAGGTATTCCAATTTAAAGTCTTGAGTAGGGAGAGGGAGATGTTCCAATCAATGAATTCGATGGGACGGTAGAATACAACTGTCGGTTTGGTAGCCATATAGAAATCAAACAGACATTTGATGACATTATGGTCGCTTCCTGTGGATTGTTATAGAACAGATATCTCCACAGACGAAATACCTATGGTGAATATATAAGATCCAAAATAGGCCCCTTTCTGGTGGGCGCTAGGACATGTTGGTTCCAACCATTCAGTTGAATGCATGAAAGGAATTCGGCTTGTTTTGCTGGAGCAGAGAATGAGGTCCAGGTGATACTAAGCATGTTAAAGTCAACATCTATTATTTTGTGTTCGCAAGGCATGTTACACACATGATTTATTATCTCCACAAGGTCAATCAAATCATTGCTCGCAGCATTAGGCGGTCCGTAGATGCATCCCATAAGTAGCTCGTTAGAACAAATAGAGACCATTAGTCACAATGAGTCTTCGATTTTATAAAAAATAGACACATCAAGCGGTACTGCGGAAAATTACTCTTTTATGTTAATAATGCATCCACCTCCTGATCCTGTGAGACGATCCCACGAAACATGTGATATCTTACGATGTTCATGTGGCTGTCTGGCGTGTCAGGAGTGCACTACGTCTCAGTTACGGGAATGATATGGGGAGTAGATGAAAAGATAAAGGATTCGAAAATGCACAGCCTACTTACCAATGATCTTGCGCTCGTGAGTAATCAATTCGCGAAATTCTTCTTGTCAGATACAGCAGATAAAATGCCAAAGAACTTCATGACAATGGGGTGCAAAATGCAAAATGGAAAGCCCTGGTCTAAGGATTGTACCAAATCTCCGCTCTTATCCGATTGGATGTCGTAAAGGTTTGGCCCCAAGATAGGAAGTACTCGACGAGTGTCACTATGGTGGGATGACAGATTGGGACCTGGGCAGGAGGGCCAGGAGGCGGCTGATGAAGTATTGAGGGGCAGACTAAAAAAGGACCGGTCTGGTGGACATTTGAGTTGGTGATCTAATCAGGCGACGACGTACTTGCTGGGGTCTACATATTGGGAACTTGGTTCCTAGAAGCACTCATATTTTGGGTAAGAGGATGGTATGGATAATGGATGGCAAACGTGACTCCTAGTATAGTAGTAGGTTGACCTGGAAGGAGTGGGGGCAGGTTGTGTAGTTTTAACTGCGGAAGGTTGTTTCTTAGAATGTGGTTACTAGAACAAGATTCATGACGCTTGTAAAGTTCTTTTGTCTTACCCTAATATTGCAAATCAAAGATTCTGTCCCCTGGTGAGCACCTTACAGATCTTACTATTGGTTTAGAGCATTATTCAGGTGTTTTGGATTTGCCGTTGGTACTTCCAATTACTCCATATAAAGAAGAGGATTTCCTCTAGTAAGAAGTGGATGGCACTGCTCGCGCAGCCACGTCATTGACGGGTGTATTTAAGCTGCGTTTTACAGTGTTCTGAATAACAGTGGATGCCATAGGTCTAGAACTTATCTCGTCAAAGTCTCGGTGGACAGAGAGAGAGAGGATGAGGAACAAAAGATGTGTTTTTAGCAATAACCGTGAGTTTCGTTGCGCCTAGCATTCATCGACCCTATTTGTTTGTTGCTAACTGCGGTAACGTTACAATTAGCATTTGTACTCTCTCCCTTCACCCACATTTTGTATACGCTTAAACGTTTGTTTGAACAAGTATGATTACCGCGATGTTACCCGCGCCATGTCACCCGCCATGTCACCCGCTCGTAATTGATCGACCATAGCCCGTCTGAACTCTACAAATTGGTGAGCCCGTTCAGGATATATATCAGTGCACACCTGAGTTCAGTTTTTCATCCCCTCATCACTTTTAGGGTGCGTAAATTGTATATATATATATATAGTGCATATATATATTTATATCATTTCCATTCGCTCGGTCGCTATGGACACTAAAGAGGTGAAGTCCGAATTCTCGTCTTTCGTTGATCACGTTGATTCCCGCTTTCGGGGATCTCGACCCAGAGCTGTGGTTCGCTGTGTTGGAAATGGAGTTCGGCAACCGGCGTATAACAAATGACTCGGACAAGTTTTCGCAGCTTATACCGCGTCTTCCCCGAGATATGCTGACCCTGATTAGTGATATCTTACTAGGGTCGACAACCGATCGTTATGAGTCCGCTAAACAAACGATTCCTAAGGAAACAGTTATCCGGTAAAATGCGTTTGGAACAACTGTCCCAACGGCTGCAGTTGGGGGACAAGAAACCATCGGTTCCTCCTCGGGAGATGCGACATATAGCAAGCAAATCACAGTTGCCTGAGTTGTTTCTGCGAGAGTTGTGGATGCAAAGGTTACCTGAGTACACACATGGGCTCCTTTCGTGTTACCCTCACGCTCGTCAAGTGACCTAGTTGTTTCGACCGACGCAATACATGAGTGTTCCCGAGGCACAGGGCAGTCGGCAGTAGTTGGGAAGGTAGTTAACTCCAAAAGTCCGGCGGTTCATTTATTGGCCACGAAGGACGCCAAAATAGCAAACCTGCGCGAAGCATTGGAGTGCCGTGAACGCAACCCCTTAGAAACGCCGAGATAGCTTGGTTTTGGCGTGAACTGGCTGATCTTTGCGCCAGCATTCAGCGTAATAGGTCACCGCCCGGACTAAAAACAGGCAGTGTTTGTTGGTATCATGAGACGAATGGTGAAAACGCTAGAAGATGCTGATCATCATGTAACTGTTGTGCTACCAAACGTTTAAACCAGCAGACCGGCGTGTTCTAGCGACGACTGCCACGGGCCAGTAAAACAGCAGTCGCCTTTTCTAGCTGAGGGGTTTAACCTCAAAAATGCATTTTTTAATCGACACAGGAGCGTAGGTTAGTGACATCCCGCATTCACTGATGGATGCGCGATCAGAATCCGGCACTACTCTCCGAGCTGCAAACGGTACGCCCATTAAAACCTTCGGTCGTCGACTGATGAATTTAAACTTTGGCCTTAGACGCGATTTTCCCTGGGTTTTTCTCGTGGCCGATATTCCTTTCCCTATCGTTGGTATCGACTTCCTCCGACATTTCGATTTACTGGTCGACGCACGTCGATCACGTCTGATCGATACCTCGACAAAGCTAAACGTTCAGGGTAAGCCATCACACGCGGCTGTGATCAGTCCTATGCTAGCCAATCCTCTAGTTTGCGAGCCTTACGGGAAACTTTTATCCGAATTCCCTCAACTGATCCGCCCCGCTAACGAACTGCCGGCCGTGACAACCGACGTTGCGCATCACATTGTCACACGAGGGCCGCCAGTTCGATGTCGTCCACGCCGTTTAGCTCCTGAAAAGCTCAAAATTGCCCGAGCCGAATTCGAGCATATGCTCCAACTCGGCATTATCCGTCCGTCCAATAGCCCGTGGGCTTCGCCATTGCACATGGTGCCTAAAAAGACTGACAACGACTGGCGTCCGTGCGGCGACTATCGAGCGTTGAACAACGCAACCACTCCCGATAGGTATCCAATTCCCCACATTCAGGACTTGACGGCAAACCTGTCAGGGAAACAGATATTCACAAAAATCGACCTAGTGCGCGCTTACAATCAGATTCCTGTAGCCCCAGAAGACGTCCCAAAGACAGCAGTCATAACACCGTTCGGGCTTTTCGAATTCTTACGCATGCCGTTTGGTCTGGGCAACGCCGCTCAGACTTTCCAACGTTTTATTCACGACGTGTGTCGCGGGCTGGACGGTGTTTATCCGTACTTAGATGATATCTTGGTGGCCAGCTCATCGCAGGAGGAACATTGCGTACACTTGCGTTCATTATTCACCCGGCTGTCGCATCATGGCGTTACCATACACCTGGCTAAATGCTCTTTCGGAGCGTCCCGCGTAGCCTTCCTGGGTCATAGTATATCCGCGAGCGGGATAGAACCTCTCCCCGACAAAGTACAGGCAATAGTGGACTACCCGGAGCCCACATCGTTCAAGCAACTTCGCCGTTTCGATGGTTTAGTGAATTTTTACCGTCGTTTCATCCCTAACTGTGCCTGTCTAATGCAACCGCTCACCGACCTACTCAGAGGTAAGACACGTTCATTCTTATTCCCAACGGCCGCAAAAATGGCCTTCATTAATTTAAAAAGGGCCATCGCCAATATAGCATCGCTGTCGCATCACCATCCGTCTGCTCCCTTGGCGCTAAGCGTGGATGCATCAGACGTGGCTGTAGGGGCGGTTCTGCAACAGCAACTCGGTGCCCATTGGTGCCCGCTAGCCTTTTTCTCTAAACGGTTACAACCTACTGAGTCGCGGTATAGTGCTTTTGGGAAGGAGCTGTTAGCGGTATACCTCGGCATCCGCCATTTTCGACATGTCCTTGAAGGCAGGGACTTTATCGTATTCACAGACCATAAGCCTCTAACGTATGCGTTACGCTCGACAACGGACAGGTATTCCCCCAGAGAGACGAGACATCTGGATTATGTCGCTCAGTTCACGACCAATATTCGTCATATTTCAGGTACTGCGAACCCAGTCGCCGATGCTCTCTCGCGCATTAATGCTACACTGAGCACGACGGAAAGCTCAGTCGATCTGACGGCAATCGCAGCCGCACAGGACAACGACCCGGAGATAGAACAACTCCGCCGGTCCAGTTCCCTTAAGTTAGAAAGAGTCCCCATGAATTCCTCCGGTGGTCTGATTATTTGTGACACTTCACAAGGCATTCCTCGTCCGGTTATTCCATTGGCCTTCCGCCGCCGAATTTTCGATACGTTGCACAACATGTCTCACCCTGGCATACGTTCAACAGTCAAACTGGTCACGCAGCGCTTCGTCTGGCGCAACGTCAATCGCGACGTCCGCACATGGGCGAAAGCGTGCATACACTGCCAGCGGTCTAAGATCCACCGTCACACGCGTACCCCAGTGGGAACTTTTGCAGCCCCCGATGAACGCTTCTATCACGTGCATGTCGACCTGGTCGGACCCCTGCCACCCTCGGATGGGTATACTTACATCCTGACATGCGTAGACAGGTTTACACGTTGGCCAGAGGCTATACCAATTCCGAATTGCTCGTCGGAAACCGTCGCACGAGCATTCTTAGAACGTTGGGTCGCTCAGTTTGGTTGCCCTGCTGTAGTGACTACCGATCGCGGGTCACATTTTGACTTAGCCTTCACTTCACTCCTCAACGCACTAGGCTGTAGTAGAATTCGCACAACAGCTTACCACCCGGCAGCCAACGGGTTGGTTGAGCGTTTTCATCGGCAGTTGAAAAGTTCACTATCCGCTAGCAACAACCCCTCATGGCACGAGGTTCTGCCACTAGTCTTGTTAGGTATCCGTAACACGCTGAAGGCTGACCTGCATACCACCCCCGCCCAGTTAGTGTATGGGTGCTCCTTACGTTTACCTGGCGTGTTGGTTGACCCACACGCAACGGAACCCATCAACTTCGCGGGTTACAGCGAGCGGTTAGCTCAACACATGAGACGACTCCGGCCACTTCTACCGAGAGAACAGACGGCGCCAAAGTACGTACATCCTCGTCTGTTAACTTGTCCTCGTGTTTTGGTTCTTGCGGTTAATACTCGACGACCTTTACAGCCGCCGTATATCGGACCGTTCCGCCTACTCGCTAGCTATGCTAAGGTTTTCGTGTTGCAACGCAATGGTAAACGCGAAGTAATCTCTATCGATGGACTAAAGCCAGCATTTATAGAGGTACCCGATAAGGAAACTGATTCGTGAGCAGCAATGCCCTCTTCGCTCGGTGCATTACCTGGCGTTGATACAAATTCGGTTTCAGTTGCGACTCCGCCTGCCTCGACGAGGCCATGTCCCCAAAGCATACGCGGGCGAGATTTGCGGAGGCCAGTAAGATTCGCAGATTACGTGGACGTCCGCCGTATCCAATTTTTGTTGTCAAACTCCTCAACAAGTTGATTCTAGATGGCCTGACCTGAAGCAGACTGTCGAGGAGACGTTTTCATTAGAGAAACATAAGAAAGCCTAATTTTGTCGGACGCCATGGAATCAGAAAACTTGGTAAGTTTATCGTTTCCAGTTTATGACCACTGCACGTTCTAGATACCTGACATTTACCATCCGTCATCTACATGGGGCATGAGGACATGCATTGCGAGAAGACGCTAGAACGCTCGAATTCCGGTGAAGATCGCCTGCGATGGACGTGAACAAGCCTACGGCCCTAGTGGGCCGATCACACCGTGTATATTCCCAATTCCCATTCTGCCCACAACTATTAACCTGCCCAACCGTGCACCCTCAATTACTTCCAGTTGTTTCCTCTCCCCCTTTTTACCGAACGTGGAGGCGAATTCTGTGGTAGGAGTAAATTGGACCATTCATGCTAGAATTAACGGTTCCGATTAATTGAAAAACTCCTACATTATCGTAGTCAACACTCTGGTTGTCTTCTAGCGGGGGAGCTCTGTAGCGACCCTATTTGTTTATTGCTAACTGCGGTAGAGTTACAATTAGCATTTGTACTCTTTATCCTCCCCACATTTTGTATGCGCTTAAACGTTTGTTTGAACGAGTATGATTACCGGCATATCACCCACGCAGTCGAACGTTTCTGCTCCGGTGCTTGCTTGCTTGACGTTTTGCTGTACTAACGTTTCATCTCGCTCTTCGCTCAGTCCCGTTAATTTCACGTGTCGGCATTATATTTCTCGTCTACTCGTTGTTTTGTTCGTAACTGATCGGCCATAGCCCGTCTGAACTCTACAGGCGTTATCAGAGCTAGACGTGGCATGCTGTTCAGTGTTCGACTGGACCGGCGATGCAACGGCGTTTCCAGCTTTAACTTGCGGGTTCATAGAACTCGTGAAGTAGTCCCGATCTGCCATCAAATCAATGAGATTGTTGGTTGTGTTACATAAGTTTATTTCTCGGGAAATACTGGTTCGTAATGTTTCCCTTTTGGAGTGACGTCTTGTCACCGAACACTTTTATGGACATAAATTTTTGTCGCGCCTGATTTGATCCCGTCTCCTGACGAATTTGTTCGCTACAAGTTCACTTGTGAACTGCAGCAACAATGGATAGTGCTTCTGCTGTACTCCCTTGCGAAGTTTTAGGCAGTAGCACTCTTTTTCTTCCACCTTACTGACCTTGAGTAAGACTCTTTCCACGGAAAACAGATATTCTGTCAGGTACGCTGAACGTCACCATTTTCTTTGCACAGCATAACCGCTTGTGCATTTCCGTAGCTACAGTATCAATAGGCATCCCAGCGGGTACGATGCTTTTGACTGGGGTAGTCTGATGGTGGAAGTTACTCGAGGCATTTATAACGCTCAATATCGAATCTGGTTGGTGCGAAATCTCGGTAGGCTTCTCGTACATATTGTGTAATTTCGCCACCTCAGCATCTAACTCCGTTGTTTTTCCAGCTTTATCTGCGAATACGTTGGTGATAGAAGATTAACCGGATATTGTTTCCTTCGTGTGATATGCTGAAATCTTCCGTTGAGATTTGCGTTTTAACATTGGCCTCGGTCTTCCCTGCAATAACAGGGGTAGAACAGGTGTTGGTTAAACTATTTGAGGATTTTACACCCTTCCTCGCCGTCATCATGCCTCTTATTGCAAGAGGACGATCGTTCGGCAAATGGCAGTTTCTGGAAATTGGCTGACTTGGTGATTCAGCGATTGATACGCGGGTTCGAGGCAGCGGCCCAAGCTTCCCGGATCCAGTCGGTTTTCCTTGCTCAGTGTCAGTGGGCGTCTGTTGATCTGAAAGACGATCATTGTAAACTAGGTGTAGCACTGCTCTTGGGCATTACAGTGAATACCAAGAACAAAGTAAGGTTACTCGTATAATGCAATTTTAGGTTAATTAGAATCAATCAAAGCTCTAAAACGATCCCTAGAAGCGCTGCTGACGACCTCAGAAGGAAGGCTGTTCCGGCGGTTAATAACTCTGTAGGAAAAGAACTGCTGCCTAGGAACGGTCCGAGGACGAAGCTTGAAAAGCTCCCTCTTATGTCCTCGTCGGCCGTAACCAGTCGCTACAGTGGAGACCTGTTCTACAAGACCTACTCTAAAGAAGTGTGTAATTATTAAATCACCGCGGAGTCTTCGAAATTCAAATGGGTACAGGTCAATTCTTCGAAATTCAAATGGGTACAGGTCAAGAATTTCAAGTCGCGGCGCGTCAGTAACATTACTCAGGCTCGCAACCACCTTGGTAGCCGCGCGCTGGACACGCTCAACAACTAATTTGTCCTTCTTCAGGCCGGTATACACGATTTGATTGGCATACTCGAGGAGCGGTCTTATATAAATCCTGTAGCGTTTGAAAAGCTTTCTTGTCCCTGCGAGGGAAAGTGCGC
>QNGE01004919.1:26650-52294 GCA_008508345.1 Paragonimus westermani | reverse complement strand
AGAAATGACCACGTGGATAATACGAGAAGGAACGCTGGAGTGCAGCATCCCATGAAATGGTTCTTGCTACATAAAGGAGTTGAGCAGCGGAGTCCGTGGCAACCGTGACGTTCTGAGACCGGTGTCCTACGCATACGAGTATTTTTGTTTGTGGTCCTGTTGAAGCGCCTTACCCATGGATTGGTTCTCCGAATAAAGAACCCTTGTACCATTCGGGTTCTTGGCCGACAACAATTGGTGCAATCTCTGGGCCGAATGATCAGGCAAAACTGCAAATATTGTGCCTTTTTGATAACTGGTAGGATGGTGTCATTTTACGGATTTTTAACTGTGGGGCATTCGCAGATATAGTTACTGGCAGAACCCAGGTATATTGATGCTAAGTCGAATATAACAAACAAAACCTAATGCAACATAAACTGGTCCCGAATGCACATACACGGACTATTACAGTAGCTGACAGTAGCAGCTGCTCTAAAACCTGACAGGTTTATCGGAATCAAAAACGAGTCAATCTAGTATGTTGATATACGTTTGGTACGTACGAACTTGTTGAAGAATCCATGCCCACTGACTACCTACTCCTGGGAGCACGATGGTTAAACGGTTCAGCCGGACGTAGATGTGCCAAACCAACCGTCACAACTTCGCCGACCCAGTCGGCGTGTGATCCCCTTCTCAGGCCACGGATTTGACTACCCAGTTTCGACAGAATGACGGCAATGTGCGTACACGCATTTCTTACTTTCATTCAACTCCCCGCACCAGCTTTTCTGACCGAACCGATCAAAAGCTGAGTAAACGTTTGATTCGGATCGCCTGTTCGCTTTATTCATTGTTCGCGTTTCTGCTTCACAATACAGCTGCAGTCGTAGCCTCACGGTTGTTCTGACTATGGTCAACACTCGCTGTGTTTTAATCATTGATACTGCAAAAATACAAGCTCCACTCCCCCGACGATCGTCGAACAATTCAACTCGCTTCTACCGTACACCACTCGGACACAGTTTGACCCTAAACATATGGTTAAGACATGGTTACTAAGAACAAGAATCAATCATTTATGGCTCTTTGATTAAAATACCATATGTAAAACTGGCGTTCCCGAAACATTGTTTGTCGGTTTACTTGGAGTCGTTCTTGGTAACGGCTTTTAAGACAGAATGTAGTTCCGGTGTTAGGTCAGCTTGGGCATTGCAGTTCTCTTTGGATGATGCTACTCCACACTACTCGCTTATGCTGCAGAACTACTTTTGTCAATCATTGGACAATAGAGGTGGGTTTTGGAACAATCACCAAAGTCACCATGCATTACACCATTCGATTTTTTGCCTAGCTATCCCAAACATCGAGTTCGTCGCTCTACACCGAGGGCATTAGAAGAACCAGAGCTGAAAGTTGTATGAGTGTGTGATCTGGTTGTTGTTACTACATATGACCCTTAGCCTGCAAAGTCGTTTATTCAATCAAACCCTGTCTAGCCTACGTTAAAACAAAAGACCGCGAGTGCGTACACTCACTCGCATGGCTGGCATGTATTCACACACACTAGGCGCCAGTATGTTGTTATTCACCGTCGTGGCACGTCTTCACAGTGCGTACACACTATTTCAGTCGTCGCTTCTGGTCCACCGTCTTCCTGTGGCTGGATCTTGCCCTTTAGTTTCCGAATGTACACATTATACAATCCACAAACGAAGCTGCTGTTATACGACGCTAAATATTACGGGTACCGCATTAGAGACTACGCCTTACTGCACACATAGTGTTGACTTAAGACAGGTGATCGCGATCGCCTCAGTGAAATACACGGAACTTGTCATTGCATCCAGAGCTCCCGGTCTTCCATTTCAGATGCGGTGGTCTGAAGTCCCCCATAGAAATCACGGGACATGAGCAAGCCTAATACAAATTTGTAAAGATGGCTGGATGTTTCCATTTGCTTGTGATTGTTATTACAAACGTGACTAATCGGCTCATCCGACAGGCGGAAACATACACAACTTACCTCTTCTGTTGGGTGAAAACATGAGCTCACGCCAGCGGGTAACATAACGATAGACATTACCGCTATCCTCGTTTTCTGACGCTGTTCAGGGTGGATCCAATCGAATCCTGGTGGGGTATCATCCCACAGACATCCAGTGCCGGTCAAAATGTGATCGACATTCGAGGTTAGCGTTGCTCACTTTTCCCTTCTACTTTCATCATGCACGGTTGGGTCACGTTATATCGTTTTCCAACGTAAGAGTGGGAAATACGGAACACATGGGACTCACACGATACACCCAAATCATACCCTAAGTATATGCTTCCATGGCTGTTTTGACCTAAACGGATCAGTCTCGCGGGTCTGCCACAGGCATATGAGTGAGGAGACCGGCCATCGCTGTCACAAGTGAACAGATCAAAATTTTAAAGGGCTACTGTTCAGAAGCTTGTAGAGAATACAGTCACTCGACGCATTTTAGTGCTGAGTAGTAACCCAAATCGACTGATGTTACTCCCGAAGCGATTTCACAGTTGTTTGGTTGAATACAGGTTTGGCGAACACGCGGGATTCTAAGAGATTCTTGTTCCGGCTGTCCCCTCTAGAGCATCTACTATTCTCATCCAATTCAAACAGTGGAATTGGTAAAGTTCTCGTCAAACTTCTTCGTGTATACTCGCCATACGCACCTTCAGATAATGTCATATGGTGGGATATCATCACAGTTGCTGACAGTCTCTTTCGGAGTTTTTGAAAATCCACTTATGTGAGTAGTTCGATCAACGAACTGGAACTGTTTGCCATATGACCTTCATATTTGTATTGACTAGCAGTTCAAATGTTGTATGCACCCTCTCGTCTTGATCCATGTGGGCTAGTGTAGTTAAACACCCAAAATGAATGCCAATTTTCATGAGATTAGGAAGGCAGATGAGCCGTAGGGTTGAATGATTCTTTTTCAGCCACACTGTTGCGTAGAAAGACAATACACGTTGCATCATGTTTACACTACGGTTGAGACAGTAGCACTCACTTGCACTCGTTCTGGTTAATTGAGGACAGAGTCTACCGCGCCATTTTTCTCGACAGAATAGAGTACAGCCATACTCAACATCTGGTCACGCAAACCCGATTCTCACATAGTTTCGTCCAGCGAGTGGAATATTTCAGAGTTCATTATGTCTTGGGGCTGGTATGTGCGGTAAACTGGATCATTACATTTAGGTTGAATTTTAAGAAACGCAGATTTTAATTCCAGAAATTAGTGTCCAGAATTGAAATTCTAAACAATAGCCAGCAGTTGAGCCCTGTACACTCAGACGCTGGTTCTCTTATGAGGGAATGGTGAGATTTTCAGCGCTTGGAAACATTGACCGCCGGCTAGCGTGTGCTTATGTTTCCACCCAACATAAGAGAAGTTTTTTGTTACTGCTTATCGAATGAGCCGATTAATCACGTTTGTAATAACGGTCACAAACGAAAGGAAACACCAGCCATATTTACAAATTTGGATTAGGCTTGCTTAAGTCCTGTGATTTCTATAGAGCACTATGGGTTGCCGTAGCGGCAACCGAAGACCGGGAGCTCTGGGTGCACTAGCGACTTCCGTGTATTTCACTGAGGCGATCGCGATCACCTGTCTTAAGCCAGCATTATGTGTGCGAAAACAATGCCATGTAAGTATTCGGTTGTATTAAACATAATACTAGTTTTGTGCCGTTTTCCTCGACCCTATATTTTGTTTTATCTGCTCACCCCATACTAGTGTTGTGAACCGAGAACGCGGATGGCACAAAGGTTATTTATTCGGGGAAACCAGTACACGGGTTATGTGTCTCAACCGGACTACGAACGGAAACACTCATTTTCACACAACACTTGTCTCAGGACGTCCCAGTCGTTGTGAATACGAATGCTCAGTCCTTCATGTAGCAAAAGCCATTTCCTGTGATGCTTCCCTTGAATGATCCTTCCCATATCTCTCCCGAAACTATCCCGCGGCCATTTCGATCCATGCTGTCGCCTCCCTACTGAATAGTGGTGATGTAAGTAGTATATCCCGATCGTCCATCCTCACTACACTAGTGTTATATAAATACACATACGTATTCTCGGTTATTTTTATTTAGTACTGAAGAGACAATGTGAACTGTTACAAACTACCAGTGTTTGTCTTTTTACTGCTCTGATCAAACGGTTATAGTTGACGGTACGTGGAAGAGTTAGTTAGTAAAAGCCAGGTGGACAGATGTCAATCACCTATCATTCTCCTTGTACTTGAACCGTAATTATGAGTTGTCGGACCACTAACAACATAGTGATTAGGGCATTCCCAATTGGCCGTAGTTGGCTCGTTCCAGCCAACAGACTCGTCTGTATTGAGTACTGTCGTCCCTGCACTGTTCACTCGAAACCCACGACCACCATAGTAATATCTAAATGCTGACAAAAATCTCACTTCTGTGATCGGTGTAGTTTTGTTATACAAAGTGTTACCCTTAATAAACTACCTTCTTCACCGGGATTGACGGTTTCTCTAACACTATTATCATCCATCTCACAATGCACGACGGTTATCCAGTGAGCATTCAGCATCATTGACACGATAAGCCAATCAAGATATGCGTTGTTGATGTGTAAGGCATTTCTCTGTACCCTCCTTAAGCTAACTGGTGGCGAGCCACATTTATGACCAGTAGCACTAAGATGCTATGCAAGTTGCCATTGTTGACCTGTTTAACAGTAATTTATTCTGTCTTTTCGATGCTGCTCTTCTGTTGACTGACTCCAGTATTACCTTGTGTGCACAGCATCAGCTGAACTCAATGCTGAGCATTCCAATCCTATTCTGAAACACTAATGAAATAATGAAAAAAACTTGTCCAGAACGTGTCAACTTTATCTCCACCGACATTGATCCAATTGATTCATTTGATATCCCAATTCTGAATACGTTTCATCAAAGATCTGTCTTCGAGTTATGTTTCATTCAGCTCTTTCATTAATGGAAGCGGGTGTACGTCAAGATGGAGGAGGTCTGGAGCACAGGGCAGGTGATTCAGGTGTTCAGATCCACTGTCCTGGCTGATTTTCTGTTCAAATCAAGAAGAAGGGATTGGCACACTGTTGTACAGAGCCGAACTGTCGTTTGTAAAGTGAAGTTTTCCACTCGAGCAATTTGCATCCGACCTGTGGAATATGGTGTGTGTAATGAACTAGCAAGTCGCCTGGTTTGTTCCAAAACGTCACCGTCATGATCCTGATGACGACAGTTGAGTTCGAAATTTTTCCCTGTTCTGGATCTACACAGCTTCTACTGAATCGGCGTTTGCTTTGACTCTGTGTCACGTTGTCTCAACCATACCCCATCCCTTGTTACATTTCCGAGAGAAATGAGCCAGCAAATTTTCATCCTTATGCCTCTTACCCGCCAACCGAATAAATGCAAACATTCTACACACCCATTGGAGGCAGTTTTTGTTACGTCAACACCTTCGGTGGACGCGAGATATAACAACGATTTCTGTTTATAATTGTTCATTTCTATGCGCCGGTCAACAATGTTGTTGTAAAGCCATTAGTTCGATTGAAAATCATCAGGTTTAAGAATTTATTGTTTCCATCTCTGATAAACTCAATTTAGATGCAACTTAGGTTGTACTCGTTTTGAAATCAGGCAATGGCTTAATACATGACACAGTACCTCGCGGTTTCAATTACCAGTTTTTATTCACCGTAAAAACCACCAGCTTCTCCAAATCATTGAATTTCAATCTAAAATTCAAAGTGACAATAACCCCGTGAGAGATTTCATGAAAGGTAAACCATTAAAAAGTTGCCGTTTTGATGGTTAAGCATCCTCTTGGTCATCTTTGATTAACCGTCGACCCTGATTTATCACGAAAAATTTGGTAAGCTTCTATCCCCAGATCCAGCGGAGTGGTCACATGTGGGTGCATTTCTTACCAGTGATTTGTAGTCAAGCGTGTGATTACGATGTGATCGTGTGAAGCCACCCATAAAACGGAATACGGAAGATGAATGTGAGTGATGAGCATCAGGAACAAATGATGTAGAGCTTCGATCAACATATCCATAACTTTCACGTGTCGTAAAGAGCTGAGTAGAGGGTTCCGAGCTTTTACTCACCAAGGATCGTATAACTGATCCGTGAACTTTCCTACAGCGATGTACACTGAAATAAGTGATGAACTTCGAAATGGACTTAAATGAGACTGTTGGCCCAGGCGGATTCATCAATGCACCCGAACCGTACATTGCCACCCAATTTCCATGGATCCAAGATAATCGTAACAATACTAAAATACAAGCGAAATCTCCGATCGTGTCTTGGAACTCCAGTAGATTTTCAGATGTTTTTCCAATGCTCTTGTGCTGTTCACATGCTCTAGTTTATTTCCTGCACGCCGTCTACCTAACATGAACCTGTGGGAAACCATCATATTTTATTGTGTATATACAGTTACTAGTTACCTCAATAGGCAGGGCATCCTTGAGAGGCAGAGTCGTCACATCACAAGGTGCACTCTTGATGTCTGCTTCATTTAAGACCCCTCGAATAGTATCCCACGTCCCTTCATTAAATTGCATAACGACGGATCTTTTCCAACTCCTTGATAAATTGGATACTTGTTCCACACACCATTGCATAGATGCTAGGACATGGGAGACGTTGATCTTGCGGTGTAATCCTAGAAGTATTTTGGCTGGGCAGGATTATGGCCACGAATGTTATGTACATCTGTTAATTCATGACCTATTCGTTGATCCCCCTCGGTGCGAACGATCAAACGCAGACATCAATAGTCAACACTATCCCGAGTGGCCAAGTTTCGCAGCCGTCAAAGTGATACAGTCATCACAGTAAACCGTAAAAAACACAGAGATGCCCCAGTGTCACTGAGGTGTGTTAGGTTAGTAAATACCACCCTGCATTCAGAGATATGCGTTTTAATTTCATTTCTTACAACCACGCCTCCGTCGCCCATACAGTTTCCGAGGTATGTAACTCGGTAAACAACTTCCATAACTTCATTAGTCCACATTAAATCTATGTAATCACGACAGTCGTGCAAAGGTACTTTGCACTCTGATGCTGCAAGGTACACCATAAAATGTTTGGCAGGGCACGAAATAGCTTCTAGCACTGTCTGTGCTGCTTGGACATTGTCAAATAACATCTTGTTGTCAGTCTAATCAAGATCAGTCCGTTTTCCATCAAGTAGGATGTCCATGCTGGCCTCTGGTGAGTGCAATGGATGGTCTTCCATTATTTCGTCTGCGAAATTAAAAAAAATCGGTTGAAGCTGACAGCCTTGACGTACACCATTCCTAACGCTGGAGATGTCAAACAGTTCACCGTGAACCCTAACCTGAAGTGAGTTATGGGAGTAGATCCCAGACAATATGTTCACATAGCCGGTCGGTAGACCTCTGTATTCGAGTCACTTATGGCGATCGAATTATAGCTGAAAACCCCAGTTTCAGTGAGTGATCCAACATCTCACGACCAGAATACTACATTGAAAGCTTGTGGCGGCAACACAGAAGCAAAAGGCCTGCTAAACGGACCATCAAAATGTTCCGTTAAGTGCTCTAACATTCTTAGTTTATTATGGATGAGTGTGCCATCTGCCTCACTGACAGCTTCAATGACAGACGCTCACCCTGAACCAGTAGGACAGAGAAGCGCGAAGAGTCTGTCAATGTTCCCTGAAGCAAAGGCGGTTGCCATTCCCACAACCTATTCCATTGGTTCAGCTTTATAGTCGGTGATCAGGCTACGTTTCAGCTTTTAACGTATATCCCTTCTAAACTTGTTATATGAACTGCCAGAAGGAATGTTCCACCTTCATTTCTGGCACCTGGGACTCATTGTTTAACCCATTAAACACCGTATCATAAACCTTAGTACTTGCTTTATAAGTGGCATATGCGTTTCAGATCAAGCAGTTATTAGAATTTTCCGTGAGAAATGCTAAGCTGTCCTTACAGCCTAGTTTGGTGCTTATGCTTTACCGACGGCGTGGCCACTGTCTTAGCAAATGTCTGTGTGGTCGTTGTACAGTGCAATTGAGAGAAGGGAGCATCAAGTATAAAAATGACGTACGTTATGTATAAAGCGGGCATTGTCTAGAAATAGCTTATGCTGAGCGCTACAGATGTAATGTCCGCCATCGTATCCGAATCAGAACTGGTCCCAGACAGGTCGTATAGCCGTTAGCTACAGCTAACAGGGCTTCTCTAAGAAACGTCGTTCTTATCGGAGCACACGTTTGCATTCAGATATGCACCGGTACGTTGCCCTTTTTGGTTCTCTCATTCGCTTCACCCCGTCCACGCCTATATCTGTTCGGAAAGTGGCTATGACTTCGGAATTGCACAGGCACCAAACTAGCCTATAAAGCAAGTTTAGCAGTTGCAAACCAGAACGTTATAACAACTGCTGGATCAAAATTTCACAAATCACTCACTTGATAGATATCACAACACTTGAGAAAAGTCAACTAACGAGTTCCCATTCACTTGTAATCTCTACTTTACACATGCATAATTCACCGCTTCTTTGCAAGAAACACATCGCCCACCTGTCTTGTCGAATACAAGTAGGAGATCGTAAAATTGAGGGGCTAAAAGGCTGAGGCATCAACCATCTGAACATTCGCTTCTGCGAAACCTACTGGTTGCATGTGAGGTAGTCTAACCTATCATTATCTATTCGATCTCCACATTAATTAAGTTTTCACTTTGAAGCTTAAAGTTTACATTAATACAGCCTCACAGTAAACGTATGTTCCACAGAGTTCCGTAATGTCTGACCTGTGTGTAATGATTAGATTCAGTATTTATGCAAGCCATACAAATTAATGGTTTCTGAAATATTTCACCGACTGTAAACCGGGTTTAAACGACCAGATATTACGCTTGATTACTTTTACAAGATATGTAGCGCGATAGACTCGGTCCTGGATTAACCAGAACGAGTGCAAGTGTGTGCTACTGTACCAACCATAGTATGACCATGATGTGATGTGTACTGTTCTACTATGTGACAGTGTGACTGAAAAAGAAACACCATTATAACTCACCCAATTATTTCTGACCGTACGGAAGATTGGTATCTACTGGAATTCGTTGGCATTCACACTGAATCCCGTAAATAAAGACGGAATTATACGCACAGAAAGTGAACTTCTAGTCGATACAAATATGAAGGTCGCATGGCAAACAGTTCCAGTTTGTTGATCAAACTACTCACATAAGTGGATTTTCAAAAACCGCAAGATACTGTCAGCAACTGTGATGATATCCCACCATATGACATTATCTGAAGGTGCGTATGGCGAGTATACACGAAGAAGTCTGACGAGAACTTTACCAATTCCACTGTTTGAATTGGATGAGAATAGTAGATGCCCTAGAGGAGAAAGCCGGTATAAGAATCTTTTCGAATCCCGCGTGTTCGCTAAACCCGAACTCAACCAGATGAATACGGGACCGTTTCGGAAGTAACATCAATTGAATTGGACTCCCATCCACATCAGAGAACCTAAAAGGTTCTCTGATGTGGACATGTAACGAACCACTAACGTGTCTTGTTAATCAGTGAATGAGAGCATACTGCGGAAAGTTAGGATGACATCGACAGAGTCAAGTGATGTAAATACAACTTACTATGTGCAATCTATATCATATACATGCCTCGGTCTAAAAAATCATTAAAGCATGAAAATGTAGAGAAACGTGAACAGTGGACGGATGACCGAGATGGAATGATTTGACTGTATTTGGTTAATCTAACCTATGTCTTCTATTTTGTCCATTGATGAGATTACACTTTATACTAATTACGACACTCCTATTTTGTAAGCGATGCTGACTCGAAAGTTAGCAATTTCGCACGTTGACAGAATAACACGTCAGGTGGTTTGAGTTTGATGCACCAAAATTGTATTGCAAATCACACTATGCGACGGAAATCTCTATTCGATATATGTCAAGGGAACTGTATCGGCGTTGTGCATACCTCTAATTTTAGGCAGACAGTATTCCCACAAGGTTTTGCCTCGTGCACTTCCGATTGTTGTGCCGCGTCGTGTATCTTAGATTCTCAACAAGTTGGCTCGACGTGGAATGAGAATCAAGCCATCAGATGGCATACGCGTGATGTCTCACGGCCGCGATGAGCAGGTTAATTCATCGCTTTATCGGCCGGTTATAAGAGCACACCGCAGCGAACAACAAATGTACTACAGGATGTCGATGGATTCGAGTGATTGAAGTCTACTCTAGAGATAGGGTATAACTGTCCCATGTAATCACTGTGGATGTTATCCTGTTAGGTTAGTTGTTGAGATTACTGAATATACCGACAAGCTAAGTTGACCTTTTCCGAATAACCCATACCATCGGGGGTGGAAATCGCCCATCTATTCCTAACTGTATTAGTTTTTTCTCAGAACGGCAGTCTGTGTTACATACTTACTGTTAGGGTACGCTCCATTGCTAGATGCATGTGGTGGTAAACTTACCAGCATTCATCTGTGGAGCGAACGACTTCTACGTCGCCAGAAGCGCAGTTGTTGAAACACGCAGACGAACAAGATTTCGCCCTAGTAGGCAACTCCCCTGAACAAACATCCTCCTTTCGAATTGGTCTCATGAAACTTCCCTAATATCGTGGAAAATGTCCACATAGAATGAATGTGAAGATGTCGAGCAGTAAAACTTAAGGCATCTTGTACGTGGACACTTCGCTCACCGCCCACATGTTACTACTGAGGACATAATACAGGATCTTTTAGATACGTTCAAAAAATCGGAGGCGATACTGACAGATTTAGCGTCACTGGTGGCATGATAAAACGCACCCGATTGGACAATGTCTGAATGACTCAGTAAGGTTAGCATTTTTGCTGTTTTCGGACTTGGAATTAGTCCTATTACCTGGAACGTCTGATCTAGCTTAATCTCTAGCAGCGATTTTACGCTCAACATGTATGAGGTCTGATCAACTTTATCAGGGAAAATAACGCATATGATAAAGTGGGACAAATTCTATCCCAAGAGATGTTTAAAACACCCAACCTTATTCCGGCTATATCAGGGTGCGTACCAAAGACAGTAGCCATAACCAAGTGTTTGTTCCAAATAGATCATACACGTGTAGACTGTTTACTTTTAGGTCGTCCAACGTCCTTGGTTTACAGTGGCCGACTCGACGGTTGAGATAGTGCAGTATTGGAACTCGTGAAAGCAACAGCAAATAATTAACTAGCTGGAGCCAACGCAGTAAAAACAGAGGGAAGTCAGTGTACATTAATGACTTCATCGCATGTCACTTTACGGTCACTTTCATGGGTGGTACTACGTAAACGAATTGGTTAGGGAAGGTGACGTAAACATACTTCAATCGCCCCGTGTTCTCCTGGTGCTTGAATCGCGATGGGCTCATCTGGTTGACAGTTGCCGGACCAATGACAGAAAAGCTATCGGGGCAATCCTGATTGGCTGTAGTCGTGTCGTCTAAGCGGATGGGCACGAAATGATTTTGTGAAATACATATGTTTTACTACTCGTTTTTTTCCGCATTCTAAAAAACTGACTGAAGCTTACCGATTCTCGACCGACAAATCGTGGCTAACTGATGTCACCCATACCATATATATCTGGCTTGCCTTAGGTGAATTAATTCGCGCAAAACGATTCACATTTCTCATAAAACGCCCCGTTCAACCTGCAAACTTTCCAAAAATTCGCGAAAAGTGAACATCAGCTTGCTAAAGCGGTCATGTTTTGTAACAACGATCAAAACAGCGAATACTGACTTTAATCAGAACAACCATGAGACTGCGAGTACAGCTGTGCGAAAGTAAGAAACGAACAGTCGATATGGTGAACGAACTGCAAGAACAACTAACCGGAGGCGAAAGTTTGCCCTGTTGCTGAACGGTCTAGCCAGACAAGCTGATACGTGAAGCGGGGTTAAAGAAGGAAATACGAGTAAGCACATCACCTTCCTCTTTTGGAAAGTGGATAGCCAAATCCGTCTCTGGTGGGCAGGATGACGTGACGGGTGGATCTGGGAAGTTTTGGTGATTGGTTTGACACGGCTGCTTCTGGTTGAACCGCCTGACGGCCATGCCTCAAAGAGAATACAGCTAGCGGATGTGGATCCGTTAGCCAGCTCGTACGTAACTAAAACACATCCAAGTGCTTGGTTCGACAACACTGGCTGATTTTTGATAGCCCGTCCCTCTTCAGTTTAGAGAGATTATCGTTTTATTATGAAGTAACTGGTGTTAGAGACTATATCGGTCTAGAAATGTGCGTTCGGGATTAGATTAGGTCATAATATGTTATGTTCGACCTGGCCCCAGCTCACCTGTTGTCCTGTCAGTAGCTGCATGTGCAAACGTTCTAAATGTGAACTTCTGCTACATGGCGTCATTCCATGAATTAATAAGAAACCACATTGTTTCAAAATCTTTTTTGGTATTTGACTCAGAGTACCCGTCAACTTGTAAGGAGCAAGGTTGTGTGGAAACATTAACTCATGAAGCTGCATGAAACTATCGAACTCAGCACCCATAAACTGTCGCCAACTGTTAACCACAGTGTAGTCCGGCAATCTTCACCAGGGTTACGCAGAACATTCACATGGGAGCATCAATACGCCTTGAAATTTTATTAAATTCATGTCAGAGCACACAGCTTCCCACATATTCTTCAAACCTTAGACATCCCCGGCCACCAAAATATTTCCTAACACTTCTTTGGCCCGTAAATAGCTCAAGGGGGTTTTTGTGAGCGCATGACACTACTAGTTGGATGAGAGCGATGGGCCAACAGTTGTCGATTCGAACACAATACAGCCATCAACGCCCACAAGTCTGTGGCGAATTACATGACGTGCTTTCGGTTCTTCAAAAAGCATATGTTGATCGGCCCAGTTAACTCATCTGTAATGCATGATTTTCTCTGACGCGGCAGCTCATCTGGATGGAGCTTGTACATCCACTTCCCACCTTGGACTTTCTGTGAACTGTTGGCAGTAACTACCGTACACATTTTCCCAAATTCATTTTGATCATAAGCCAATGGACGATTGAACACCTCGCCACCTAGTTGATCCATCAACACGTTAACAAAACAGGTGTTTGCAGGATGTAAACGTTGTTCAGTTTAATCGGGCACACTAACGAGGGTTCGGTGGCAAGAACAACAGACTAACGTGACGCTAATTAGAACTCCACGGCATCGCTCAGCACGGCTCCCGTGGATGCCAATGCCGTCGACTTTCGATGACGTAACAACATAATAAACGATGTCAATGGGTAACCAGGTGGCCTGTGTTCAAGACAGTTTCAGTGATCGTAAACGCCGGGTTCCAGCTTAGTAAGTGAGTTGTCGGTTTCTGTTGCATCACCGAGTTTGACAACCACATACAGGTGTTCTACTATCCTCTGTTTATTCCGACCTGTCTCACCAATAAGTTTGTTAGGGCCACCACAAGTGCACTGGCAAATTAGACGAAAGGAAGAATGCCCCTTTAAATTATGGTAACTGCAACCGAGTGTTGAGTCGAACGGACGCAACTATGGACGAATAAGCAAAAACCTGGCATACCGTTTGAAAACCATCTAATGCAGGGAGCAAATGATTTCTGATGGTTGGGAACAGTGGTGTTGTTGTTCGTAGCTCGGCGAAAATATCAATACCAAAGGGAGCAAATGATCGCGCGCATCAATTGAGTGCGCAAACAATTAGCACGCACGAAACGACAGAGAAGCCGAACATCATTGAATCGAAAACAAGCTTTAGGAAAACGAGACAAACGGCACGCCTACCAACAGAATCAAGTAAGCCATCGGCAACTATAGGCGAGTGGACGGGTCGACCGACAAATGTGAACGTTTTGAACTACAATAAATTTGATTGGAGTCCAATATTGGTTTGGATTCTCCGGACAGTTGCTTAACACTCCTCGGGGTGAAAGCAACAGGATGTGCTGTATTGAGAGTTATGATGTACGGCATTGGTCAGAGCAAACTAGATGGCTAACAAGACCAACCTATCAGTCAATATACGTCTTCGGCCATCCCATCTTTGTAACTAGTGAGTAGTGTGGCAGGTCTATGATTTTAGATGAGATCCACCTGTGGGAAGTCAGTAATTCGGCTGGATTCCAACCAGCAACAGAAAGAGCATACGTCGAAGCAACAAGCGGTCTATCAGCTGAGCAACAAAGCCACAGCAGGAGTCAAGAAATTCCCATTTTTACCTTGTTTTAAATGTCGATAAATTGATGAGAAACGTCCCGGTCGGAAACTTTTTACCTTGCACCCACCCGTCCCTCATAAAAAAAACTTTTCAGTTTTGCCGAGAAATGTGTGCCAGCAGTAGATGCGAAGGTGGAAAAAAGATGTTTTGGCCATTCCAACAAGGTTTGTGACAAATGGATAAGTGAAATCTGTTACACAACCGAAAGTGGATGAGCGTTCAGATTTAATCATTCGGTCGTGCCTAATGTGAGGTCAATGGTACAGTGGTCAACACGGTTGCCTCATGAACGCGTGGCCAGAGTTAAAATCCCGGCTGTGGCAAGGATATGCACTACTGACCAGCTCTGAGAGCGGAACTCGAGCCTAGTGTTTTTTTTCGAAAGAGGCTGGCTGGACGGTCTATCTGAATGCGAACGCTACGATCAGGTGAGAGTGATGTTCTACTTGGAACTAACCAAATCCCCGATCACTCATCAGTAGTTGGACTAATCGTGTTCTTGCCGTCACGTCCAGAATTCTAACGTGGTAAATCGAATGCACCATAGTGAATTGCTTCTGCAAGTAATGGGAAATCTCATGCCTACAGAGGAAACAGATATGTAAAATGGTACGGATTTACATTGTAGTTCCACATGTTGTTCCACGAGCTGAGCTTCATAATTGATGCAATCCACATGAAGCCACTTATAAGTGGTATTACACTTGACTTCGTTCAGAAGAGCAACCGTACGCCAGCCATCGGCCAGTTCGAATGCTTCGACAATGGGTCTACGTGTTTCAAGACTGATGTGAGTGTACTTGCTTCCGCCAGCCATACATACAAGAGGAATAATGGAAGTGTTTTCACTAACTGATTCACACCCACATTACACCTCGAGGTCTACCACGACCTCAAGACTCATTCCCACTGGAGGTGAGATTCACAGACACCCCCGTCAAAGGAACCAATACTGCCCACAGTTTCGATGAGCTAGTACGAACAGGGTCAGATGATCTGTGCTCCACTCTAACCACTAACCCCGTTCTGGTTAGGTAAAGCCGTTCACACCACTCGAATGATCCGTACCACTTTCTCGGTCGAAGTAGAAAATGGGAAGTGCTTTAATTGAGATTGGTTGCCCCTTCGGATTAGTTGAGCCAATCACGTTCTTACTGTCACATCCAAGATTTCAATGTGGCAATTCTAACAGTAAATTGAATTGCTTCAGCATACACTGAAAAGGGAACAGATATGTAGGTGTTTGATAACAAGATTCATTGTACCACATTTTACGTCTGAGGTAGTATATATTTGAAATCTTCTATGCTATGATTGCTCCTAATAGAGGAGATTCCAGCCGTATATTTCTCGCTGAAACACTCAAAAATTGATTTCTGGTACGTCGTTTCGAAAGTGTAATTCCGTAAGTCGGAGCACCATGGTTTGCAACAAGTATTGGTAGTGCACACCTTATCGACCTCGCGAGTTCTGGGGCTGCCATTGGGATGGCAGTCAGCGCTTTTGAACTCAATGTAAGTGAAACCCGTTGTATCGTCTACTTGCAGCCTCATTATCCATCTTGTTCATTCATTTATTTAGGTATCATTGGTTGCATTTATTTACTCGTGGATAAACCTTAATAGTGAGGAGGTGATTCCTGTTCGACGAAGATGGCTATGGATTGTGGTGACACTAAAGAAGTGCATCAACAATGATACAAGTCGATATATGACGACTCACAGATCTTGTTCACAACAGATTCCATCACACCGGGTAGGTTGTAGGTTGGAAGAAGTTTTCTGTTGAACGAAAATGAAGTTCCAGAGAATCCGTTTCCTCTCACGCGCAAAACTGGAGAGGGTTCTTATAGTATATGATACATAATGGGATTTGCCAGGTGCTTATTGTGTTCGCTAGGTGATCGTGTGCGTTGTTCAGGACGATGATACAAACGTCCTGAGTAATCCGCCGGGATATGATTCAGCCGTATGATACGAGTGAAACACCGATTCATTTATACCTAAGTGTATTACTGTCTTACGCGAGTTCCTGTCTCCAGTGACCCCTAAGACTTCTTAATAACGCGAAGTGTGAACAAGCGTATCATAGAGCTGAATCATACACGAATATAATGGAACGCACAATTTAAGCAACTCGAATGAGGCATGAGTTGCCTACAGACTGGGATTGGGAGTTTATAATATCCTAATATGAACGCATACCTTCCCAATCGGTGAAAAACACCGGTTACAAAACGCATTTGCTCCCATGTGGTTGGCGGATTGTTGTTCGATCGCCCCAGTAAAAAGTGTTTGCTGATGCGCTCGAAAGGCCTGCTGTCAGGATGTCGTCGAATGGCACAAAAATAGTGTTTTACGCCTCATATCGAACGCATTCCATATAAAATCCGTAGAACTTCAATGGTAATCAAGAGGGATAGATATGAGTAGATTGAAAGAACGGAAAATAACGCAGGATCAATTCGTATAAAAGCATATTCGTAAGCTGAGTTTCGACATCGATAGAACACGCTGTTTTTTGAATTCCCCAGGAGGCTTATCAAGGAATTCGCATGCTTAAAATTCCGACACAATGTTTTGACAAAATTTGGCGAGCAGGATTGAGAAGCTTACTAAATAATCGGGTAAGCCGCTGATAGACCGACCTGTTTATTGTTGGGGCGGGACGCAGAGGCACCCTGACAACGTTTTTGGAGTACCTCTCATACGCTATGTTTGGGTTTCAGCCCGTTTTAATTGTTTATCCAAAGCTCCTGCTATACATCTATGCAACGGAAGCACTTGAAGTGAAATAGTCATCTGCTTTTCTCGTAGTTGTCAAGTTTCAGCATCAAGTTTGAATTTACTTTGATCATCACAAGCTACATTTTACAAACGAATGTACAGCTGAGATTCAGATAGTGGAGACCCGTATATGGTACTACAAAAAACAGTATTGCATTCGCGATTCGCATACCCCAAATTACAGTGCGACCTATATATTTGCCTAAATACCCTATGGTTTGGAATTCTATACAGTTTTTCCTAACTGTCTGCGTCTCAGCGAATGATCAACTCTGTGGCTTTAAATCAACAGTTTTGATTAGAATCCCAACAATGGACTGTATTCGTTGTGTTTCATGTCATGTTCACGCCTTAAAAATCGCAAGTTATAAAACCATTTTATTCTGAAAGACAATA
The DNA here is from genome assembly GCA_008508345.1 of Paragonimus westermani. Classification (NCBI taxonomy): domain Eukaryota; kingdom Metazoa; phylum Platyhelminthes; class Trematoda; order Plagiorchiida; family Troglotrematidae; genus Paragonimus; species Paragonimus westermani. The sequence continues at coordinate 34,819 of QNGE01004919.1, read as the reverse complement.
ATGTATAGTAAGCAAGATGATAAGCACAATGGAAGGATTATTTCTAGTAAAAATCGGACGCATAAAAAAGGTTGATGAATCACATTGTCGTCTAGATATACCAAGTAGCTGGAGAGTGAACGGGGGAAAACCCTATTTGAAAACGCCATCAAAGCCTCCAATAATTTCATGGAACTCAAAAAAACACAATGTGGATGATCAGAAGAAAAGAATTAAAGTAAAAAGCTCTCGTACGTGACCAGCCTGAGATTCTGAGTCAATTTTCTGAAATTGTTGCTTCAAACAAGCCTGATGATCCCCAAACGCAGAAGCGTATCTAAAGCATCTGTGATATTTATCGGTAAGGTTGCGTTCACATTTATCTTCACTGGAAGAGGACCAGCTTCCACTGGATCGAAATATACGGAAAAGAAAACATACGCAAACACAGATAAAATGATGATTGCAACGAGTCCGATACGGAGACCCAGTTTGGCACGCGGATCTTGATCAAGGCTGATGATTTTCTGTAATCGAGCAGCGTAGTCGTCCGAAATGTTGTCCACCTCATCGAACTCGTCATTTGGGACGTTTCTGCAACAACACAGAGCACGAACACAAACTTCTTCTTCTGCGACCGGGCACGGACGATCCTCACAACCGCAGAACCAACGTAGTGAATGATGCACACAGACGCCTAAACGAGACTCACATTTGCAAAAACACTGTGGTTCAATCACTTCTGTGTGTGCCGAACCTGAACGATAGAGAGAAACCTTGGTGAAACATACGTCCTAAGGTCTCTTCATATGGGCCAAACCAGTTGAACAAACATTTGGGTGAATGGCCTGACTTGAACGCATGTATAAGTAACAAAAATGGCACGACTCCACAACAAACACGACAGATACTGTTGGACAACAACTATGCAATTCACGTAAGCGTCTCAATGCACATGCAGCTTTGATTGACTCACACCGTAACAGACATATTATATTTGTGTAGTATATATATATATACATACTGTATATACTTAAGTGGATAAGGTCGAGCAACCAGTGATAGCTATTTATTGCGAATAGGATCCGTTGTCAAACAAAATGGTGGTGGTAAAATTCCACTTCGGTTACCGGCTCGTCAACTTGTTTGTCTGTTTATCGCTCGCCCTCGCCGTACCTGTGTGACCAACGGGGTGTAATGAGTGGCCAGGTCGATGTGTCTGTTGAAAGCATTATGAGGGAAGAGCGACTCAAGAATCGATCGTTCCTGCTTCCCCATTGCTATCCGATCACCTCAGTGTGCGCCAGTTTGATCTCGCAGCCTGTGGTTGCGCAGCGTTGCCAAAGATATGAATTCTGGTTTGCCCATCTCAGTACTAAGTGGTATCAGCGTAAACATGTCCTCAACTGTTTACCAGCTTCGCCTACGTCGACTTGGTCACAGTCTTGGCAGGGATTCGAGCATATTACACCCACTCGTTCATGCGCTTCAACTGGACCTTTGATTCCGCAAAGCTTATTTCTAAGGGTGTTGGTTGACCTATCAGCGATTTTGACCCTAGATTTCCCCATGATGCGCTCAGTTGTCTTCGAAGTTCTATTCACGCAGGGCAAGGCGATGACCTTGTCCATCGTGTAGTTAGAAAAAACAATCGGTCGGTTCCTGGTGCACACGTTTATGAGGGTATTCAGTTTCCCTTCCTTAAATGCAGCCTTATTACAGTCGGCGGTTACTCGACAAGATAAGGTTTGCACACAATCCTTTCATGTGTGATCGTATGGCTACCACTGAACGACAGTATAACGTCGGTAGTTCCGAGTGAGAGATATACGATCCTCTGTGTGATTTCATCAGAGTGTCAGTTATCAAACAGGAATGGCATTGATGTGTTGGTGGATCGAAGTTCCGGTAACACCCTAATGATGTTGATTTCCGCACTATTTATTATAACACATGTGTCATCCACGCATTTCAACAACAATGTTAGACCGTACTCCCGGAACGCAGTTCTTTCAAAAAACTGCACAACAACTTCAGAAAGCTGCTCTGATAACGTTGACCCCATGGGTGCTCTCCATGTTGTATTTGTTGTCGTTGATATACCGTATTTTCATACTGTGAGCAGGTTTCTGTCCAAAGATGCGCTAGATCCACAAGGTCGGCCATAGAAAGCTCGATGTGTTCTTGATACTAGACATTTTCCTCCGCAGCATATCAGCCAGTGTGTTTAACACTACTTTGTTCGGAATGCAAGCGGATAGCGAGAGAACGTCGGACGATACCATCACTCCCTCATCTTCTGATTTCAGTCTCCGCAACTTGTTGAGGAAGTGGGGGGCACTGTGTATGTGAAGGATTAATTCTGGGTATCGGTTGAATTGGCCTGCAGAGGAATCATGCTAGCTTTTTGGTTGAGGCTCCCCTAGTTGAAACGGTCGGTGTCAAGGGTATGTTGTCTTTGTGAATTTTACGCGGAGTGCGATTCTCGGTAGGTTTGAGTTCCCTTAGAATATTGCCACTGAGTCTGTTTCGCTTTTTGGTTGGTTGTTTGGTTTATTCCTGAAGATTTTAATGGGATCCTGATTACCTTATGGTTTGGTGTAGACGGTTGGATCATTGAGCAAACATTGAACTTTTAACAGATGGTCACCTCTGTCTAGTAAGACGACAGCCCTAACCTTGTCAGATGGTAGGACAACGGTATCTCTATCGCTCATCAATGATTTCAGAGGGGATTTCTCTGTAATACGGAGGACGCTGACTAGTCTTTGTGATCTGAGCATACCGGTCACTGCTGCCGTCCTAGCTCGTTGGCGGTTGTCGTCAGCAAATCGATGTCACTGTAATCCGGCTTCAAATGATGCGACGAAATCAGCAATAGGAGCATCCTTGATGGTGAAATTAAAATACACATATGGAAACATTTACAAATATATATATATGCACATATACCACCCGACAACTGGTGCTATTCCCAGGTTCGACAGCAGCCATCCAGCCGGTCAACTCAAAAGCTGTGTGAGAACCTTGTTCAGATATGCAGACACGCAGTGTAGCCTACCCGAACTCAGAAGAGAAGAATGACATCACCTGTTCGAACCGTTCACTTCCAATGGATACCCCAACAGTTTCATAAAGACATCTCTATCACAGAATTCACAAGAACGGAACACGCAAAACCTAGAACGCGAATCACAGTGCCATATATTCACGGCACATCTGAGGCAGCACAAAGGATGCTCCAACCACTGGGCATCCAAATATCGTACAAGCCAAACTCAACACTCCGTTCAGTTTTGGTGAACACCAAGGATCGTGTAGAACCACACGAACAATCTGGCATGGCCTACGAATAGCCAACGCAGATGTGAATTGTGAAACCGCGTCGTAGACACAGGTCACGAGGTGCACACGGATTATGCGAAGGTGGTAGTGTGGACAAAATGGAAATGGGAGCGGCTCGTACTGGGAGCCATCTGTTCACGGAATTCGTTCAATCGATACGTAGATGTAGACAATCACTACGAGAGCATCGTTGACGCTCAGAGGAAAGGCGGGCGAAGACAGACCGACAGGCGAACACGGTGAGTGAGAGAACAATATCATTATGATAAGTTAGTCTGTTTGATAACGGATCCTAATGCGGATTTGAAACGTCGCAATATAAATCGTTCACTACTTAGTGTGTGCCTCCTTCAAGTATTATATATTATTCTACATATGTATCATATACATTGCACATATACCATACCTCCTTGCCTTCAACTGACATTAACGGTACGAATCACTTTTCTCACAGTGGTACATCTTTTATCGTTGACTGTTATTCTGTATCACTCCGTCTAAAATATCTGTCAATCGGTGCGACAAACGTGAACTGATAAACACGTCGACATTACCAAGCAAGCGTTCATTTACGACGCCCAAACCAGTGAAACAATGCTGAAACGAACTACTTACCACACTTAGTGTCAACGGCTGAGTCGCTGAGCACAACTCCACCAGTCGAGTCAGCATGAGAAACTGCACACTTCTGTGTTAAACTCAAGGGATCTTTGGTCGGACCGGAAGACGCTCGAAGCGCATCAGTAACTGTTATTTGCATACCAACAGACTGCACTTTGAGTGCCTCCTCAGGTAGAACTTGTGGATTCCACGCGGTGAAGTACGTCAAGCGCTGAAGACAAGACTGTACAGGAGGTTCGCTTAGTAAGGAAACCACGACCATCACTAATGTGGTGCTCGCAAAAGAAAACACAGCAAAGTACATATAGTGAAATTTGCTGACAAGCCATGGCCGACTATCCAGTTCACCACACACCGGTTCGCTGTAGACGATCGCCAACACCAACCGAATAAGTCCGATCAACAATCCGTAAACCAAAGAGTAGAAAGTGCCCTAGAAAAAGGAGAAATATAGAGCAGAATGTGATCTGTTTCAACAAATAGCAGGACAGTAGTCATCCACTATATTGTGGCTACTCAACAATGTGTGACAAGGTTTCTTGAATCACAGCAAACTGACAGTAACACTTACTGTCCCGTACTCCACTACTACTAAACATTCCCAGTGTGGCGAATAAATACTAAGGCCATGCTTATTTGCATTGCGTTTCTTTTCATGAATAATCCGGGCATAATTAGGTGAAAATTTGTCGAAGACCGAGCCCGAAATATCAGACTGATTTAGGTAATGGGCGCCACAGGTCTTCAGCGGTATCAGTATAATTCGGATGAGGGGAACCGAATGAATGATTGAAACTAAACTGTACAGCGGTAGTAGATGGCTGGGGACTTGGTATATATTGATATGCATTGCATACAACATACTGCCGATTGCAGCTTTTCACATGCAGACAAACACTTTCACCGGTTCCCGTATAAGGAGAGCACAATACTCGAGGTTCACTTTCGCTGGAAACCAACAATAGCTCCATTGAGATAACACATCCAATGTCAATGCGTTCTCTTACGAAAATGTGGCTCAGAGTTCAAATTCCGATCGTGAAAAAGAAATATACTAGTAATAAGTATTGGTAATAATAGAATAGTCTAGAGTATGAGTGTTGTTTCATTTCTATTCGACGGTGCGTTGCACTCAGTGCATTGGCCTATACCGAAGGTGATTCATCGCACGACACGGGTTACGCAACAATCAACGACAAGTATGAGAACAGAGTGGCTCACTCGTTCGTTTGCTCGCCACCAAAGTATGGCGACTAGGTAGACTGCAGCGATTGGTGGAGCCAGGCAAGCAGCAACCGATTGGATGTACAAGTACAACTGGCTTCCTTGCAGTCCTTGCACCACCGGAATCCATCCAATGCTTACCGCCACCAGAAAGATGACGAACAGCCTGGAAATGGTTAACCGCAATTGATGAACGAAAATAAATGTTGTGGCATTTGTCTAGGCAATATTCAAGTAGCGGTTAAGTAGGGAGACTTTGAGCAAGTGTATGTAATCCGAAGCTTAAGAGGTAGAATTGGTTCAATTTGTTCGACAAATACTTAAAGCACGTGAGCGTACAATCTTAGGGTCCTTTTAATCTTTTCTCAGTCACTTTTCCGTTTAATTATTTGCTGTAACGCTTACTAACGAGTACTGGTTTTAAGCAAGCTCAGCGGAGTGTACCGACTTGGTGTAGCATACAATCAGTCTGTTCGAAGGGCCTGTAAAGGCAGAAAATGATTGGCTTGATCATAAACTTTATTGGAAACAAATGGAAAAAGTTGGTCGGCGTGATTGCAAGAAAAAACATGCACACAAACACACTACTTGTCAAATATGGTTGCACTAATATAAGAAGAGTGGGAAGCGTTACTGGAACGGATACAATGACCTATCACACGAGACACCTGGTATTCCGGAGTCAGTCATAACTATGGTCAACCGAATCGGTCACCGATCCACTAATCGTATGTAGGCGCACCGGTGTGTTTCGAACGGATGGACCAAGATGTCGTGTTGTCCAAGTGTCAAAAAGTCTTGTAATTACGTTAAGGATGGGTTTCATGTTACCTTTACTCTGTAGACGCAGAATGAAATGGAAGGGGACGGCGAAGAAGAGAAGACGCAGAAACAAGTGGCAATGCCAAATCGAATGTCAACTGATTCCTGTCTCTGCGTTAGGCACTGACTGTCCAAAAATAGATATCAGAATTTCACTGAAAGCTGTGAGGAAGTGCTTCAGAATGTTTGATAACATAAAGACAATACGTAAACGGGAGTTTGGCAAGCGTCAACCAATAAGAGCTTCTCCCACATTTTAAACACCACTGATATGCACCCGTTTGATCGGAAAATGAGTAAGACCCCAGTGACAGTAGTGTGATGCCAGTAGCTATGTAACAGTTAACAACTGTGTGCCGTGAAGTACGGTGTGATTATATCCACGAAAAGCTCAGCTAAAATCATTGTCGAGAAAAGCTAGCCGCAATCCATTTGACTCTCTTGCTTTGTCAGACTTCAGCTGCTCTACCTCTGTAAGCGCTGTGTAATCACTAGGAGGAGAGTATTGATTCGGGTAGAGGATGCTACAATGGTCAATAAACTGACAGAGCTAAGGTTAGGTTTCTTGACGTCACAAAGGCATAGCTTGAACGGACGACTTACACCACCCAGCTGTTTGATCATCTACCTGACCTCCCAGCATTCAGGTAGGACATCACGTGACAACCAACGATTTGGCGAAAGTAGCAAAAATCAGAATCAATGATGATCACAAAACGACACTATTGTGATGAATTATGGCTTGACTCCATCTGTCCTGAAGATACGCCGACCGGTATCGGCATTGCTAACGTGGTGTTCCCGTCGCACACCATTAATAATTTCCAGACACCGGTGCGCAAAAACAGACACACTTTTGAGCGCCTTCTATGCGTACCGGATAAGCATCACAGCCACATAGGAAGATCGTTCGCATACCACATTCTGTAAATAGCCTACTGCAAAACAAGTGAAGCAGGGTAGCCGACAACAGTAGTGTTAGTAGGTGAACACAGTATGGGCCTCGATAATAAGAGTCAAAACAACACCAGACATTCAACGAGGTCTGAGGACATTAGGAGTGATTTTTCTGTCAACCTTGTACAAGAAATGAACGAAAATACATTTAGGAATTTGATAGAACGCGGTGCGAGATCACAGCTGACGGCCTATATTTCGGCTAAAATCAGTGAAATACCGTGCACAAGCATTCACAATGTCATGTAAACTCATGTTTGCTGTGTGAGCACATTACTTTCCCATTGTTTGGGCCAAACAAGACGGTCACACTGAAGCGTCATACACAAACTGATCCCAAATGCCGTGGGACAAACTGTGAGCTCATGTTGAATTAGCAACAAGCGAATCACATGCCCGGTCACGTCAGCACGCACATTTTTGAAAAGGATGCATTCACCTATCCAGGACGACCAACACACTTCACCAACTTGTTCGGGGTGCTGACTTATCCTCTCACAGGATGGAACCGACGGTCAGTGAGACACACGAAACCACCTGGATGGTTTGGGGTCGGCAATTTCCCATACTCCTAAATGAATAACACGAGGTTCACCAGATTAGTTATACGTCCAAACATCGGCTTTTGCCTCTGCAATTCAGTGAATAAAAACAAGTAATGAGCAAGCTGGTTTCACCTGAGGCCATGTGAAATACATGCCAATGAGGGTAGCTTGAGGAAATATTGCTGAGTCACTGACTCAAGACACCACACAGCAGCAACATTATTTGGTTCAACCAATATATAAAAATTAATTGCGTGTCATATAACAAACAGTAAAACTTACCTGCCGACCAGCATGAGCTCACTCTCCTTTGCTCCCTTGCGAAACCTTCCGTAAATATCCACTGTAAACAAGGTGCTAGCAGAATTGAATATGGAAGTGAGGTCGGAGATCAACGCGGCCAACATAACCGCCAGCATAAGTCCACGCAACCCTGGTGATCGGAAATGACGAGGTGAATTACAGTAGGATAAACCAAACAAATTCACCGTGTCTCAATCACTCCGAATTGCCACATGTGGAAGACCAGGGAAAGAGTTAATAGGCTACAGTTTAAAACAACGGGCAGTGAATGAGGTCACAATGTCACAGTTCAGTTGAACAAAGCCACAAGATGGTCAAACAACGATGTGGTATCAGAATATGATAACATGACACTTCCGCTCAACAAAGTCTA
>QNGE01004919.1:0-20412 GCA_008508345.1 Paragonimus westermani | reverse complement strand
ATTTTCAGTAGTTAGGTCCCTTCCCGTCCCCTTCTTTTTCCTTCTCTCTTTCTATATAGGGTTTGCTGTTTCTTCATGGTTGTGTGGCAGTTAAGCATTAGTGTTAACCACTGATGTATTGCTGTCTATGATGATGATGATGATATCTTTAACCGTCTTGACAATGATGACGGTTTTCGTCGACCACAAAGTCTTCAATGCTGTGTTTTCATCTACTGCAACAATACGGATTACTTCCCGTTCACACCGAAGAGTATCAACAGTTGCGAACACACACTTGCTGTATCCCATATTACTGGTCTAGTAAATACCCGTCTGACAAGTGAGTAAGTAGACGAGGATTCAGAATCACCTTGGAGAGTTTAGCCGAAGAAATTAAGAACGGCTAATGCGTTGTAAATAAAAACGACGTGACTGAACTATCTAGCACGTGGCGACCGGTCTTAGACCAATTAAACTGACCTACACTGATAAACGAAAGAAAGGACAACCTTAACGGACAAACACTATGACCCGCCTATCCACACTTCTCAAAATCAATCGACTTCCTCATCAGCCTGTCTGACTGTCTGTAACACTTTAACTTCTGTGTCGATTTCCACGTGCCACAAATCTACTGCAATCGGCAACTCGAACCTAGTAGGTGATCCCTACCCATATGCATTTGGACTATAACCAACTACTTCTCGATTCGTTCCGTTACCTACGTCTAGCTTGCCTGCGGACAGTTCATCTGGTCTGAAGGAGACTCTGTGTCACGAGTGAGACGACACTAATAATCCCAATTATCAAGAGCTTACAAGTAGTCTTAAAATATTGTAAGATTGATCACTGCACTATCCACAAAGTACGGTAGGATAAGCAGTACGTGCTTAATGTGCGAAGCACAAAACCGGTTTCGTGATTGTCACCATTCATCAGGCATGCATACCCAGTGAACTTCGGTCACACACCCTACAATACTATGCTGCTACTACTATATTATAATATCATGTAGCAGCCTGAGACAGACTGAGGTTCAGCACAGTTCCAGTTAGTGCTCTTAACATCGGCATTGACCTACGGACTCCATTGAATCTGAAATAAATGCCAAAAATAACGCGCTAATGAGTTAGAATCTACAATCACTGTGTTATCCGTTTTGCTCAGAATAGAATACACATGAAAAAGTCGGAGGGCATGGTTGCTTCGGTTTCACTCAATTGTGGAACAGAACAAGGTTGCACACAGAATAAGGCATATGGGATGCTACTGGATAAGGACAAGAATGAAACAAAGCAACGATTGTGAAACAGAATAAAGGCGAGCAGAAAATAGGAAATTTCTAGGAGCGGAGTACTATCCACTGGTGTGCACCGTCTTCTCCTGTTATACTACAGTACACTGTAACGAAGATCAACAAAGCGCGACCACTACCTCTGAACCGATGGAATACAAACGAGATTGTGCCGCTGCAACCTACCTCAAATAATCAGTATGACACCATTTCTCAAACGGCCGTGGTATGTGAACCAAACAAACCGTTTGGCTAATTTTAGTGAACTGACAGGCACACTGTGTACCGCAATACTGATTCATGACGACATTGTGAACATTTCTACGGACTCTGCAGTCAACCCTTTTCGAAAATAAACACTAAGACATACACTACTGACAAGCTCTAACAAGAGTGAAGCTCGAAACTAATGCTTCTTTTCGAAAGCAAGGTCTGCAAGGTCTATGGAAATGCGACAGCTACGATCAATTGTGGGTGATTTTTGATTTATACGAGAAAAACGAAATCCACTACTACTCATCAGTAAACACTTATCAGTTGTACACACATCTAGAAACACACTCACCAGACGGCATCAAGTTAACCACTAGTTTTGGGTAGGCCAAATTTGAACATCCACTGCGTTGACCACATGTGCGTAAACAATGGTCTCCAGGGAAGCACGCAACCTCATCTTTGGGATAAACGGAATGACATGAGAGAGACACTCTCGTCAGATAGTTGGGCTATGAAGAAACAAGTAATCGTGGTGGCAGATAAAGTCCTTAAACAGCAGTGACTGGTTCCAAATGTAAGGAAGGTGACGCGCGTTTAAATAAGGCATGAGGATGACCACTATCTTTTGTCACTGTCTTGAAAGTGTTACCATAAAATCCTAATTACCATTCGAACACCATCTGAACATACACACAGATAGATCAGAATGAGAGGAGTCGCATGCAGATTATGTGGAGACCATCGAGACCGATACTGATAGCCGTTTCGAAGCGCAATGACACATCTCCGACTCAAGTATATCGAAACGGTCTTTACGTATATTTTCCGTTTGGCTGGAGATTAGTTGGCACAAACCACTGGTCAGTCCGGTGTAGGGAATGTCTTGAGAATATCGATTTAGTGGGTTTCACCAACAGCCAACTTAGCGTTCTTCGTTAAATTAGAATGTAACAAAAATGGCCCGGTTTCTGTCAGAGATGAAAGTACATCTTTAGTGACGGAGCTGACGGCGTTGTCCAGAAAGCTCAAAAGACCAGATGTTAGACAACAATGACCTATTTTAAAGGTGACTTATTTAATTATTGTGCCATCCATCGAAGGAATAGCTTGATTCTCAGTATATCAAAGCTCTTTGTTGCCACTGTGAGTGGCAGAGTGAACTCATCACGCAAATAACACATCAGGGAGAAGCACGCTGCAGCTACATGAATCACATCGTTACGTTTTACCAAACGCTGAAACAGGATCATACACGTATGGGACCGTCAACTATCGTGCACTAAGGTATGCATCTGCTCCTGATTCAGCTGGCAGACAAGCAAGTCTGACAAGAGCATTGCATCCTAAACGTACGGTAACAACATCTGAGCAAATCATTGTAAGACCTCACGTTCGGAAGGTCTTATGCCTGTTGATCACCTGAACTTAATCAACCATGTATAACACGAATCGAAAGAATCTCAAATTTAATATTCAAAGTTTACCTAAAGAGGGCCGTATTCGGCTTTAAACACAACTATTAGACTTCTAGTCTTAGACCATACAGACGAAGCTGCTTTAAACTCCAATGCATTGCAGACAATTCGAAACATTCCGGATAGATTATCATGTCAACTTGTTCCAATCTTATAACTGTTAAGTACAATACCATGAGCAGACCGACAGAATCTTGTATTTGCCACACCCTTGGTTGTAAATAGTTGGAGGTGACCAAGAAGTTCACCTACCTCGGGAGTTAGAGCAGCCTTGACGGGACGGTTGATGTGATCACAAATTGCACCCTTGAAACCCAGTTGGAGTTCGTCAACGTATACTATCTGTGGCGTCGGCATCAGCAGTCTTGCTTTGAAAGCCATGGTGCATATTACGACTGTACAAGTGGCTAGGATACCAGCCGAGTTCAGCGGATTACGCTTAGCAAAGGTCTATCATAAAATCACGTTTTAAAGAATTCGTTGAGTCTAGTGAATCGCTCTTCACACCCTGTTGTTTGCATGTACTGGAGGTGATGGTGTGATAGTCAATGCATGTATAACCTTAGTTAAACACATGAAACCTTCGAACTCAGTGCTCGCTTCGGTGATACGCTTTTGAGACTGGAGCCAAATAACATACATTCATACCATGGCTCTTTCTTCTACCTATTTCAATCTCTTCAGCAGCGTTTCTTCTTCTGGTATATTCCACTTCATTGATGAGGTGAGAGACGGCCCGATCCACAGCATTTTCTGGTCACGCTCATGAGTGTCATGATGACGATGGTGGTGATGAAAGAACGAGTATCTTCGAGTGGGAGCGTTGTTGAACACAGTCGACGATGCTCATGCTGTGAAGCCCTTCGCCCCAAACTGATCTTGTCTAATCAGTAACTAATTGGTTTCTAGATGGTTGTACTATCGTTTCTAAGCTGTTGCGGAGCTGTCGGAAGCTAAACATGGCTAGACAAGTGTTCAAAAGCCCTGATGTGAATCTATGGACAAACGTATGACTTTTTTTACTCGAAATACGGTAATAAAAAGGAGATGAAGTATGACTTGCAAAACATCACGCATAAAACTACGTGTTTCCATATGATCCAATGGATTCCACAAAAACAATCAAATGTTAATAGGAGTACCTTTACATGTGCGAACAGAGCTGTGGAATTCGACTCGTTGCCACATGACCATGCGTGACACGAACGGATAATCAAGTGGGTCGGGTCGGTTTAAGTGAACATTGCTAAGAATTTGCCTAGTAAATAAACTCTCCGCACAGCATTTTGCGAACACTGTGGAAGTCCACTGTACAATCGCTTGGATATCGGATCACTCACCTGCATACAGCACGCGGCTTATCATCCCGGGTATAACCATAATGAATAAGGGCAATTGTTTGATTACACCGGCCATGAGCGTACCACCTTGTGCGTGGGACAAACTCTTGGCTGCCAGGACTCGTTGGACCATCATCTGATGTAAGGAGAGGCGTTTGCATTAAGAAACGATAGAAGAAGCCTCAGGCATATCGTACTATTAAAAAGTCGTCTAGAAGAAACAAACACACTGTAAGATCCCTAACGCTTCATCCGTCAGTAGGTTATGCGTTGAGGTGCACAAACAAGCACATAAACCACATACGTTGTAGGGAAGCTCTATACTCGAGTTCAACTCCCATTAGAGCTCGTCAGTAGTGAAAATCCAAGTCCGAAACCGGAATCTGTATTCCGGCCTTTGTAACGGTGAGAACTGCGTTAATCACAACGCTAGTAACTTCACAATAGGCATGACCGATCAATCATATCGAAATAATCAACCACAACCTTGTGTGAATAATTTTCAGCTTGCACGATCATTCTAAAAGAAGAAGCAAGCAACGTAGAAATTAATTGGCAAATTTCGGGGATTTGTTGATCAGCTGGTTCATTGAAGTCAGTGACCTCAACCTTACTGAAGAGTTCCTGACCACGAGGTTGCCGAGTGGAGTGGAGAGAACGCTACTAGTTTTCCACTTTCGAAAGAATCCGACGATCCGAACACATTACACACACAAGGTTGCTGAGCCCTCGGATATGATTATTCGGTCATGAATATTGCGAGGTTACTGTTGATGCGTTTAGCGCACAAGTCTCCAACACACAGGTAGGAACAAGGATATGTACTATGGCTTCGATAAGGGCGAATTTCGAATCAAGTGCCTCATTTCGAGGTGAGCAGGCCTAACAGCTTGTTTGAATGCGAAGATTCCGACAGGATATAAGTGGTGTTCTACTAGAAATAACCTACCCACCCCAAATTTACCAATCAGCATGTACGTACACGGTTATTTTGGGCATGTAACTTAAAACGCCTTTATCGTTCGTCCTTACTGACAATACTGAAGCGAATGTCTTCAAAAGAAACTCGAATGCATTCTAAAACACGTCATTCCCAAGGGAGATTAAACTACTCCATCACTCCAAATGAACTGTAGCCAACCAAGTCTACAAGAATGTCAATAACTTAGGTAGACTCACATATGAAACGTAAACACTTAATTTTGTTCCCGAAAATAATTCGTAAGAAACGAGGCAGTAGCTGAAAAAGAGGTGTAGTGATTCGAATTCGGTTAACAAAACGCTCCTGAAACACTGAATCGATATTAAACATATTTTCAAAAAGCGTCTGTTAGTCGAACTTGAGTTCAAGTTTGAAAACAACAGATCTCCACGGAAAAGGATATTGAATATGACAGTACATTCGTATGTATTCTTATTCCCAGTGACCTTAAAGCTCTTATCTGTTCAGTTCCAAACCCACTGATCTGCTTGACAGATGGTCTCGGTCGATAAGAACATTACAAGGGTTTCCGTTATATCTCACTGTGAAGCGAGCTCAACCACTTGGTTAATTTTTAGTTTCGTATTTAAGACGAGTAGTATTCGATACATATATTAATTGCTCACCTGGTCAGCGCACCAATACCAAATGGATGCGGGCGTTTGACCAAGAATGAAACCAAGCCAAGGCATATCGGGATCATCCACCTCACGCAACAATCGAAATGCTTTCGGAGAGGGTAAACTGCAACCCAGGCTCGGATCCACGCCGGAATAGGCTGCCAACTCGGTGCGAGAGGTTATATTAGTTGACAATGTGACATTAGCCAACGACAACAGAAGGGGGCCACTATCAGCTGTTTGCAGATCAATGCTGGCGATGGCCTGACCGTAACTGGCAAGGAGGCCAGCAAATCCACCAACACGTATGAAACCTGTGTGAAAAAGTGTGCACCGGGTTGAAAAAGGTTTTTGGAACGCTTCGTGAGAATTGGAAGTTAATCTCATCCCTTGTAAATAGACTGCATTAAGATGCATTTACAACACCCTGTGTATCATCTTATGTAGAGCACACACACTGAAAATTGGTGGGAACTGTTTGATGAATTCGAGCTTGAAAAATCCATCTCGAAACCATACAATACATGGAGACATAGGTAACTGAGAAAAATCAGTTTTAATGAGTGTCCTGCAAGAATACAATTGAGTGGGAAAACGTCAGGTGTACAAGGAATTTTTTAAAGTCAGCCAGATCAAACACTTATCGCGGGTTAGGTCTTCTACTGTGCCTTAAAAGCTTTTTCTTGTCAGTTTGAAGCGGTGTTCGGGCTTGCGACCAGCATTCAGCAAAATGGCTGTAAATTACGCCTTAGCCTTTTCAGACACAACTATGCCGAACAGGCCATTGAGGATGTTGTGCATATTCACCTCTTGTTACAGTTCGCTCACAGATCATCCATATGCAAATAAGAAGTGAGCAAACGCTCACCAAATAGCATTCATAGCCGAATGGCTCAAGTTACAGCAATAAGGTGATCCAAATGAGTATTAGGCAGAAATCTCAACGGCTATACGAACTTGTCTGAAGGTGCACTGTAGATACAGTGGAGGTGGATTTGTGTCGAATCGAGGGAGCCATAAACACACTTAAAACAATTAGTTTTCTTGGACAATTTGAACAAAGCAGTTAGAACGGGAAAAGTGGTAGATGCAAGTATTTCGTATTGACCGATCAATGACAAATTCACAGCAACATGGATCGGATTTTATAGACCAAACAAGTATGTGGATGGTGAGTAACCCATTAACGAGTGATCATCCACTTCCCACTTATTTGATATAAAAAGCCGATCCATGTTGTAAATACACGTTAGCTAACTTTATCTGACCCTGGAAAAGATAATGACCACGTGGTCAAGAGCGTAAACCTACGGAGAGCCTGTGTAGGAACCGTGAGGATTACTTGGCCGAACGGGCTACAGCTAGAATAAGCATTTTCATCAACCGTTAGTCAAACGGTGTTTCGTCGGATTCGTTGCTGCTCTCGTCTTTGACGAGGGGTGAAAAAGAACGACTCACTAACTCAGCTTGACGAGTGGACTGAACAATTTGATGAGCCAAAGCCATCTCATTCACGTGTAGGCGACTGACCGATGGTTCTATACTGGAAACTGAGGTAGCTTTGGAATATAACTTGGCAAAACGTAATGAATCCGGGCCATCTTCCTCCAAGTTGATTTCCGAACTGACCACAGACTTTCATTCTATTTGAAAGACTGAAAAGGTGTCCCTTGATTGGTGTAAATCAGTATTTATTATCATCTTCAGAAAGGTACGAGATCATCGTGTGGTAATCGCAGAGATATAATCCTTGTTTCTATTTTAGCTCAGTTGTCTACAGGTCTCATAATGTAGCGGAATCTCAAGCAGGGAAGAACCTGGGTAAGGGTAGAAACACTGGCACTCCAATCTTCATCCAACAATAACCGCATCTATGGACCTACAGATAACTTCCAAAACGGTTAGCTAACATGTCCTCTGCAGCTATCTTTGTTGTAAATGTGTTCCACTAAAAATGGTTAATTTAGTGAAATCATATTACGCCTGCTTTTAGGGTGAGGTGCACACTAGTGGACTGTTGTTTAGAGCCTTCCTTACCGCAAGTGACGTTCGACAGAGGCTTCGGATCTTCTTCCTTCCTCGTAATAAATAGTAGTTGGGAGCACTTACAGACTCCGAGGATCATATCTCTACCAGTATCACCAAATACAGAAGCGGTTCGCACTGGTTCTTAACTATCATACAACCATGAAGCTAGGAAGAAAGGAGGGGCAGGGAGGAAAAACTGTAAGGCAGTAAACTGATCCGTATTGTTTTGTTCTTAGTGTATTCTCCTGAAGACAAGCAGGTAATGAGACCCAATAGACGTTACGGCTGGTCTGTTTGGTATGCATCTCTGCAATCCAAATTTGCAAACTGACAATAATTCGGGTGGGGGGGCTTCGTTTGAGATAGTTGGTTAATTCATCTAACCCCGTAGTGTCACTCCATGATCATGAAGTATTGCTGGCAAGGTATCCATAAAGATGGCAGAAGCGTTCACTGATCTTGACCGTTTGTCCCGTTACAAACACGTTTCATCTTCAGTTAGAGAATATACAGTGCACGCATGCGCTCGGTCTTATTCCATAGCGACGTGATCCAATCAGATGGACGATATGCACACGTCCTCGATAGTGGACTAGCCGGAGCTGTCATCACCAGTTAGTTGGCACCAAGGGGATTGGCATAGTTAGCAGTGTGGTGATGGCCTGTCGATATACTCGGGAAATCTTCAAGTTCGTAATCGGCAATCGAGGTAATGAAAATGCACAGTCTAAACCAGCTAGATCACATAGTCCGTATATCAGCGGAGCGCTTGCCACAACAGGCTTTTTAAATACAACTATTGATTGTTGGAGGAAATCGCAAAGCGATCAGACGACGATTTGGTCAAAGACCATGTAGACACTGACAGTCCCTTCGGGCACGGTTAGATGTCGATCACCGGCTTGAAGAGCATATTACTACCCATACTGCCGGTTGGAAAGGCTCTCGGACATGGCAGCTTGTCGCAGTTAATGGTGAGCTTGTATTGATGAGATTACTGATCACATCTTTCTTGGAAATTTTTGTTGTTTTGTTGAACAACTGTTTTTATTCCACAAGTTTGTGTTCAAATGCTGATCTGACAGTCCTCGGATTAGCGTTAGGATAAACGGCAGTCCACAAGGAAGTATCTTCGGCATGGCTGAACGCGGAATACGTAATTGTGTATGTTACATATCAAAGTACAAAAGGACACCGTACTTGATCGCAGATTTCAAACGTTTCCATCTTCTGCTAACCAGCTTTAAAAGAAGCACAGCACTTGCGGGTTGTTATCACGAAACTTCATTAGTAGTGTATCTCCTCACTCACATTTGGAACTGAACTCCATTCCCCCCTTATGACTGGGGAGCTGACTTGTTTACTGTTGCTCTACTGATCGATAATGAAAGTTCGAAGTATCACGTTTGAAAATCCAAATAAAATGGCTTGTGAATATTGCTTAAATTTCTCAAACGTTTCATGAAGAGATGGAGTCGTGCATGTTGTCTGTGAATAAAGTGCGCCTAATGAATTGCTAGGAGGAAAGTAGTAATGAAGATTTCGTCTTTCCGTTACAACTTGGTTGTTTGTAATCAAAGTGTAGGAATCATAATATTAAATCTTTCAGTAAGGACACAGGGGTGTTACAAATTAACTTCTAATTCTTCTCTCCCACTTCATCTGAGAATTACATTCTCCTTTATATTTTCACAGCTGCATGGCTTCTAAACATCAATATCAACCGACGATGCATTTGTACTGGTGATTATGGATGTAGACGGCAGACTGAGCCAAATTGCGTGAAAGATAACGGCCTTCGAACATTCAGCGTGTTTTCTCCAGTTAATGATTCAAAACTCAACGTGTGAATCCAAAACGACAAACTCGTCAATTTTAGCAGTGTCATTAGGAAAATTAGCAAAACAGAGTACTCAATGAATACCAATGAGCTTACTCAAAGTTGCCAGCAAGAGGGCTCCAATTACCATGATAAAACATTGCAACGTATCCGTGTACAAAACTGCCGCCATGCCACCTGGAGAGAAAAACAACTCGTTTCACATGAGTCAAGGACACTAAGATAATACAATTCAAATAACAAATAGAATCAGAACAAGCGTTAGGGATATTTTCATGTTGTAAACCCGGTCACTGGTGAAGTAGCCAACTACAGGGTGAACGACAGATGTTGAAAATATTACAAGTAAACGGAAACATAAAAAGCTCGCTTTCTCAGAGAAATACGGCGCTATGTACCCAACCCAAGAATTCCCTGAAGGAATTCCGTCTAATTTGAGTAAACCCCCAGCATCTTAAGATGTCCAGCAGCCAATCTCTTCACACCTAATTCACTCCTAGTAAAACAAAAAGAAACTTAGTCTTCTCAGTCAAGACACAAAAAACGATGAGCACAGTATAGCGCGCATTAAACATAGGTGACTTCCTCTTGTTCAACAACTGCATTTTATCCAGCTAATTGTTGAATAACTTCGATTTTGCAGGTGCAAAAATATTACAGCACAACTTTCATAAATGCACACACAAACGTAATTAGACCAGTAGGCTGACCTGAGCACACTGGTCTGTTCTTCCGGAATTATTCAACCGCAGTCTAAAGATATACGAGGACGCCAAACATATACCGATACCAAAAGCGTGTGCCGGTTTAGCTACAATTACACAATGCCATTCACATTGTAATGAAGTATACAGGTAGGTATGAGTGAACTGAACTGCCTGAGTGTGCATGTTCCACAGTCAAATGCTAACCAGTAAGTGAAACAAAAACAACCTTGTTAGTCACAACAGGCAAATTGGATTTGTTGCACTGTACAGCGTCTTACTCATTCACACAGACCTGATCCGTTTCTGCCCACCAACTGCCGAGCAACGGCAATTTTGCAAATAGGTAAACATTACAGCAAAGTTTAACAGCAGATAAACCATATGGCAAATGAATTCAAACAATCAAAATGGATGGAAATGGAACAGAAGCATATCTTCACTGGTTATTTGCACAATGCATCATAGACGCTGGACGCTGGAAGAACAGACAGCTTCAAACAATTGACTCCGTGTGTTTATTACTTTTAATTAACTTCCCAAGCCACAATATACATATTATATACATATATAGGAGACAGGGAGAAATCACTTTCTTCCTCTATCTCCAGATTTGAACCCAAATGGTTTCTCTCTGTGACGCCATCTGAGGCGTAAACCTTAAGGAACTGTAAAAACAGTTACAGGTTTACAATTGATATTCTTCTGAGTAACCTTCGATTTCTTTCATTACGGAGTTTACTTTCCGTCTTCATCTTTACGAGGTATGTGTTCGGTGTTAAGCAAGTTGAATAACTCAGTCCATTCATACACGATCACGTAATAGAGAGGTTCTTTCTTTTTAAAATCCTAACCCAATTTAGCAAAAATCTTCGACTTCCGTAAGAATGTTGGTCTTATACATAACAATGCGACGGAGTCGCCCACCAGTTGCCTGCTTCAATTAAGCCAGCTTGCTTGGTTCATTAGAATAGCAAAGGTAACTCGAGTAAATAATGATTCGTCAGTTAGCGCAAGCCAATACGGTGAGAGTCGAGCGCTGATTCCACTGACCCAGTAAGGTAACCCTATTTCGCATTTCGTCCATTGCACGTAGACTGCCGACCGAGCAATTAGCATAGTAAGGCGCCTAGTGATCATTGGAATGCGTGTACGCAAGATCTTATCATCAGAATGATACACAGATCATCACCTAAAACGAACAGAGAGTGAGTCTCCTTATATTTGTTTATAAGAGATTTCCAAATTAGCCTACCATTTGGTTAACCAGCGTTAGCCGACTTGACCACAAAGGCCACAATTTACACGTCTCCTGGTCATATGGCCTCGGATTCACACTAGATACGTTTGGCGTGGGTGGACTTACAAGTGGTTCAGCGTGAGCCAACTGTGATAAGGGCTGCCCGCAATCCGTCCCCGATTCGAATTCATATAAGTTCCTCCCGTGACACCACCTAAAGCGCTGGTGCACTAGTTACTCTGTAACAAATGTGCAAATGGCCTCCTGTATCAGCATACAGATATCATGCTCCGCAGAACATTGATCTTGCGATACATTTCGGTTGAGCAGAACTATGGACATGAATCTTGCGTACGTCTGCTGGTTCTTGACACACGATGGTCTTGATGATGTTTTCAGGCCAACCAGTGTAGCAATAACAACTGACAATCGCTAAATTTCAGTCCGATTTCGATTCTATGTTGGCAGTACAAAAACACGTGAAACCGACGTTGGTTGATAATCACAAGTGTTGATTACACAACGACACCAAACTTTTAATGGGTTTCCAAATCCACTCAAACCCTTCTCCTTAAACTGCTTCACACAAGCATTCGCTGAAACGTGGACTATCAGATATCCCGGACCTCGCTATTTTTCTTCAATACACATCTTCCGATTGTGAACAAGGTAATCCACATCTCAACGTACAGACAGTCCAGCTTTCATCTGACCGGTTGTATATTCTGTTACCTCATTCGTGGTGGTATAGCCTAGTAATGAATGTCTGGTTCATTCTTATGTCATAAACAGCAATACCTCAGTGGTTCACACAGATGTTAAACGGCCGCACAACATCAGCAAGATAACTAGCTTCCTTGCGGCTTTCACTGTCCCGCGTCACTAAGTGCACTCACACCACTTACAACTCAACCGAACAACAGCATTCACGTCAGTGAGCCTGATCACCCGCCAGCTCACCTAACGTATCCAGTAATCGACTCTATGAGTCGTCAAGGCCCCAACCCGGCACCCTGGTTAACATCGTAATTTCACTATGCCACTTTGTCGTCGGTGCGTCTCGCAACCCAACGCCGGACGGTCACACCAACGACAAAGAGCAGTTGGTGTGGCAGGCGACTAGCTGAAATCTCTGTAACATGCAACCAAAGTTCTTCTAAACTCAAAGATCAAATAATGGGACTTGTCTGAAGATCGCAGCTGCCGAGGAATGTAACTCGGTAAACAACTTCCACAACTTCGGTATTCAACATTAAATCTATGTAATCACGACAGTCGTGCAAAGGTACTTTGCACTCTGATGCTGCAAGGTGCATCACAAAATGTTTGGCAGGGCGCGAAATAGCTTCTGGCACTGTCTGTGCTGCTTGGACATTGTCAAACAACATCTTGTCGTCAGTCTAATCAAGATCAGTCCGTCTTCCATCCAGTAGGATGTCCATGCTGGCCTCTGGTGAGTGCAATAGACGGTCTTCCATTATTTCGTCTGAAAAAATTAACGAAAGTTGGTGAAAGTGGACAGTTCTCATAAACTCTGAGCTGCTAAACATCCCACGTAGTGCAACCACACTCCTAAATCGTAGAGCAACACAGCGTACACAATTTATGCGTCATGTTCTCTGAAGATAAAAACTAGTGTCACGTTGATGGTGCTGTTGAATGGTAAACGACGATCAATATTTTGCGGTATATCAACAGATCACATCTTTAGTACCACCACTGGCTTCCAATATCAGCTGAACTTCGTCTCAAGCATGTAAATGTTCTCTTCAGAAGTGGTTAGATTAACACCCTTGATTTCACGCTTCATTACAATGCCAAGCATGCAATGTTGTACGGAGTTTAGTGGGAGATAGTTGTTCCAGATGCCTTTAAGATAGATTTCATGCAACGGCTTATACCTACACGTCACATTTGTTACTGAAAAGGTTCTGAATAAATATTCTTGGCTCATTGAGGATTCTCCTGAAGTTCTTCAAATGCTCTAATGTGAGGTAAACTGCCTAGTACAAACGCTGTTTGAAAGTAATCACTTTTTTGGTACACGCTCCTCTGAACTCGTCCCACTACAGAGTCAGACAAACAGTTTTTTAAGTGACAAAGAACATGTAGGATAGGAATAATGACCTACAACCGTGTACCTCACCAACCTGACGGCCGCCATCTGAAGAATCAATCGGTTTGCTTCCTAATAATGAACCAATAAATAACTGGTCACGAACCATCACGAACCGGTACCGTTATCACTGAACCATCTGAAGCCCGGACTCAAAACAGCCTCCTCTACACGTCAGCCTCTTCGATAATAAACGTAGCAACCAGACTTACCGACCATTCTGTACTCGTGGAGTTCGGTGATGAAATCTGCTCTTCCCTTAACACGTCACGATATGTTCTTCATTCGAAACTGAGTTTATATTGTTCGTTTAGTGTCCTACGATGTGCTCAAGGCTGTTGAACGCGCTTTTGCCTTCCAGTGTAAAAAAGGATTTGTAACGTTTAAACAATAATCAACACACGCCACATACTGAAAGATCATCGAGAGTCATGTTGGAGAAAAGATCGCAAATCCGGGTTCTGAACGATCAACAAATAAGTTATAACTTTTTGCCGTTTTCACTTTATCAACTGGGTGCGCCATTCCGATACTCATAACTAACACTTTCCGAAAATACCCACTCGTAGCCCACTCAATCGTCGTGGATTTCTATCATACATGTGCGAAAGATCACACATCAAGGTTGTTCGACACGAATACATGAACAGATTAATCTGTACTGTCTTACAAGTCTAAAACCTTAGGTTGAACTGTTTCTAGCTTGAGTTCAATCGATGTCAATATCTGCCTCATGTCACTGCGTCTCCAGCCCCGGCCAAAAGCGCACGAGCATTAGTGCATTCAGTCACCTAACTAAACGTTAACTGGAAACAAACCACTTTTAGCGAGTACATTTTCTCTATCTCTCTATGAAATCCATCGCATCTTATAGAACCGTCTACCTACAATCTGCACTGCTTCAAGATAATGGAATGGCAAACTTACAAGTGATGGGGTTGAGAAGTGAACTGAATGACATCAGCTCAAATAAAGAAACGATCTGAATCTCCAAGCTGACATTGGGCCATGTCCCTCGGGTAACTTTTAAAATCAAAACGTTCACTGAAATATTCGTAGTCTCTCGACTTTAGCGGATTGTAAAAGTATGCAATCCGTACGACCATCGCCCGCAAATGAATTCCACGCGGGATGCTTTGCACCAATTCCGTCAATCAATCGAAGCGACTAAACATCCTTCAGCACAGACCAAATCCATCGAGATTACTTCGCACGCTTTAAAGTGTTGCATGCAAAATAAGTTTGTTTGTGCCTCCGTCCACAGTGGTCGATGGCCAATCTTACTTGATGCAGTATTGACCAACAACAAGTAGCTCGAGACGTTCCCACTCTAATTAACAGAAATCGCGTCATCTTACTTTTGATTGTAAGTGGAACGAACATGTAACTTTTTATCTACAGATAAATATTGGCCAGACAACGAGATCTCGAGGATGCATTTGACATCATGAAGAAAGAGAAAGTTTCACAAGAATGCTACTCGGGATTTAAGAAAACACCATATCGTAGCTTAAAGTCCTCTCACCTGTGACAGTGATTAGTGTCGCTAAGGTCAATATAAGTATGACGGACGGCCAAATGTTCCAATGCAGCGCCTCTGTGAGAAACAACGATCCGGAATAGAGATTCACCTGTTATTGGAAGGAGAACATCATATTGCTTAACACATACTTCAAATGACACTTCAAAAGTCCTTCAGTGATTTCACAAACTTTAAAACACCCACAGTGAGCTATACGTCCTTTGAAAAGATGTACCTTTGTTGTCACCAAAACCGTTGCTCACTAGAATGAACAACTTTGAGTTGGAACAAGGTATCACCATAGCATTCCTGTCAAATTTAATAACACTGTTCCAGGAAGCTTGCAAAAATTAGAAAAACAGACCACTGCGAAGTTTTCCTTATCAAATGACCACTTGAATACTTATAAGCGAACCTCTGAATGCCGATTGCAAAAGTCCGTCAGTGCACAACACACATTTTGCTTCTTTGTGCCGAAAGTCCTGCCGCAGAAATGAGTATACCACTTTCCGATTAACAATTCGGTGACAAGCACTTTCTGAAAACAGGAAACGTGCTAGTTAAACCTGTCACTTGGAACAAATTCGCTGAATCAGTTTTCGGAGCATAGCCATGAGCTTAATGGCCAGAGCTGGACCTTAGTCTCTAGCGGCAGTGTGAATCCACCTGAGTTGGTTGTCTCGTGACATTTCAGGAACTTGTCCCCAAGTGAGACATCTGTTTCTGAGGGCACAGAAACGTTAACAGACCAATAAGCATAGCGAGGAAGCCCGAAGGCGTGGTCAGTAGTGCGGGTGGCCAGCCGAACTGCTGTTAGAAATGATCAGCCCAGCATCTTAAGCGTTGTTCCGGGTTGTGGATGGACTCCCCATTACCTTACCTCCTTCCTTACGCCTGACATCCTGTCATCCGTTGCTCAGGGAAGATGGAAAAGCTCTCGAGAACTCCGGCATAAATGGCTTGTTCCAGTTCGATGGCACGTGTCTCCAACTCTCATAGATGCTTTCTGAGTTCCATGCAAGTAGCCTCGCGAACCAAAGTACGCCCGCTGCTGTATGGAATATTCCGATTAATGTTAAGAGTCTCGACTGATCTAGGGGTTGACAGCGGAAACAGCACCAACACCACACCTATGCACTGCATACCGAGTGTATTTCGAAGTTACTCATTGCTACCACCACCACCGCCAGCAGCAGTAGCAACGTTGAGCAACACCCGTAGTTATTGTGGCTCAGGCTGCCGCTGGTCCTGACAATGCTCCACGAAGTTGCACAGTGATAAATAAGTATATATGTGTAGGGAGAGAAGATAAATAGCTACCAAACAAAAGAAAGAGTTTTCTGAGACAGATTAGTGAACAAATTTAGTTGCACAAGCTCGACAGTGATTGCAAAACACTGTCATGTCAGGATGTTTCCAACCAGCAGTAAGGATGGTTGTGAACTCCCCAACTTGACAAACGGTACCTACCAACCCTGTTCGGAGGAATGGTCAAGGTCTTGATGGACCGTGACCAAATCATTGCCTGAACACCTGATGACTGCCCTTGGCCCCCAACAGCCACAGTGAACACCATGTAATGCACTAAACGCCTCGTCGGCGTACGGAGTACGTTGTCCAACCGGCGGAGATTGCGCATTTTCACCATCTACGTCATCCGCCGAAAATTTGCACATTTTCTAAACACGCATCAATGGACTGTCACCATGATCACACAATCAGCTCGTTTTATCAAGGTTAACTGACGGAGGAAACGGAGACCGAGTGCCGAGAGTCTGGATGCACTGTTCGCATTAACGGACCAAGTCGCCGGTCCACGAGTCATAACTGAGTGCACATATGCATTATAAACCTCGTTTCTAACCGATAAATGAACGTACTTGCGTCGCGAAAGGTCGGCGAATGAACTACGTGCTTCCGTTATCCTCCTGCATACCTTTTGAGTGATACTGAGAACAAACGATCAGAAGCTACCGAAACAGGCGAAGCGATCGACAGTCTTCACCGGACTGTCTGCAATAACAATGACAGAGTCACTGTTAGCTCAATCTTGTGAAAACACTATGAAGTTGTTAAAGTGCATACCATACAGAACAGCCAAATTACTAGACTGCGCATTTACCATCTGAGATCCTCGGGAGATCTGAAAACCCTATAGAAAGCTACCTAACGTGGAGAATGCTCGAGTTAGATGCCAATGAGTGCGAAATCTACATTCAGAGCAGGCACAGCAAAAACAGCCTTCATTTCCAAAAAAATATTACTACTGCCAGCCGAGAAGAGTTCTAATACTCCAAAATGAATGTATGATAGACACATCCGTGACTAGGCCGGAAACCTGTCTGTTTTTTTTCCTTATATAGCGCTCTGTGTTCCAGAAACCCCCACATTATGATACCCGTGAGTACCTTTGATGCAACGGAAACAAAGTTAATACCCCTGTGGTTGTTACATCATCTTCCGCCACCCTTTTCGGAAACGGGAGTAATTGTTGATATGCATTAGCCATGAGGCACATCTTCAATCTCAACCATGGAACAGAGGAGTCTAGTTTTTCAGACAGCTATCTTTCACTATCATCTTTGGAAAACACTACAGAAATAAGGCCCGGGACTGGAGCTTTAGTACGTTTCAAAAAGTTAAGTCCCAGACCCATCCCAGTCTTCGACGGAGGATCGTCTGGAATTTCATAACTAACCATACAATCTCCATCACCCACAGCCGAATGATTTGGCCCAAGGAAGTTGAACTGTTCCTCAAACTGTTAGGCCCATCTGTGCAGTAGCCGCGACAAGCTGCAAATCCATGATCCATCCTTTTCACACATAGTTTCGCCAACATCTTGTCGTGGTCAGTGGAACCACAAATCGGGAAAAAATACACCTGGTTATTCCCTGATGAAAATGCCTCCTCTTTGGCTTCTCTAGAGAAGGAAGCCTCACGGTCTTTACGTAGACTGTTCGTATGTTTGCGTTTCAACTCACGGCGGTCATTGTCGTGTTTGGAGTCAGGACGATCAGTCGATCTTTGTTCTTAGTTTCCCGTGAATCAATAGAAACCCAATCCTGTCGTATTTGTGGTTGTCCTTGTGAATAGACTTCTTCGTCAGAATCCCCCACAGCCGCTGAGACTTTGGCTCATTGCTCGTTTGCACCACTCTGCCTTTGTGACTCAGACAATTCATCTGTCAGTAGTGTTTGATGGGCAATCCATGTAATCCAGGTAGTTAGTTTCTAAGTGAGTACCTTGTGAGCAGATGATCTTTGAGTAAGCGATAAAATAGAGCGGAAACAAACATCGGCATTATGTGACTTACGGTGGTTAGTCTAAGATGAACGGCACTCTTTGATGGGGTGACACCACTGATAGTTGACGGCGGTACGATCGAGTTACATCCACAGTTGAGCCAAAGAGAGTGGTCTCCACGTGACACACCATCGTTGTTTACACTGAATTGCGCAACTTGATATATAAGCTCTAAGGGATGCGCATAATTGCAAGATGCGACAAATTTGCCTTCCATCAAAGCGCAAAGCGAACTCGGCCCATACTAATGCATGATCTGAATCCGCGCAGATGCCAAGAATCGACTTACAGTCTCGAATGCAGCCAAGCCAATGGTAGCTGAAGGCCAGGGTGATCAGTCTGCGTTCACGAGTGGCTCGGCGACGGAGGCTGCTAGGTAGCACACTGACATTGAAAACATCAAAAATCATTACTAGCCCGAAACAGACCGCTATCGGCGCTGAGATGCAGCAAATCTTCACCGTAATAGCGGAGTTCACCTAACTCACGCTCATTAACACTTAGCTTGCCTATTCAAACGTTCAAGTCTCCATCCAGTATTACAATGTCCATGCGCCGCGTGATATGCGGAAGGTTGATGGGCTGGTGATAAAACCAAAAGGTGGATCGAAAGGAATGACACCTACCCGAGCAATGCTACTAGAAAAAACAATCTTTAAAGAAACGTCAGC
The DNA here is from genome assembly GCA_008508345.1 of Paragonimus westermani. NCBI lineage: Eukaryota > Metazoa > Platyhelminthes > Trematoda > Plagiorchiida > Troglotrematidae > Paragonimus > Paragonimus westermani. The sequence continues at coordinate 1,076 of QNGE01004919.1, read as the reverse complement.
ATATACACGTCTAATGGCTAGACTGGAATACCTATGGTAAACTCTTTTTTCAAGTTACGCAAATGGACACAGAATACAAGTTATGAGGGTTCATCCATCATAACATCTGAAGTAGCATGGTGCATCTGACAGTATAAAATTATGGGATGAAATACTGCCAAACAGTAATGACTAAGAAGAGCAAATGATCGGAGTTCTAAGCAAGCCCCTTCCGTCGGAAGCTGACATACAGATAAAATTTGAAGGCGGGCTTAAGGCGAATTTATTTTAACCGGAATGAATAGCCAGCTTTGTTCCAAATATAAGGTGGCAGCCCTTCTGATCTCCATTTATTGGAATTCGAGGAAAGTAGCCCAGCTGGCAGGCTCACATTGTCCAGTTTCATCCAATGTTTAATCGATATAGGTGAGCAAGCACGCCATATCAAGGACCAGTGCCTTCGCGACGGTCTAGATAACCGCAGTCTCTACCATTAGCCACGTAAATTTCACTCTGACAGGTACCATGGTTGGTTGCTGGTTTCATCATCAACCCAACGGCCTTGAGTCTGACCAGAAGGTACTTCGGCTCGGACCGCCGCTCACCTCAACAACAACATGGAATACCATAGAAGAAAACGTTATTAACAGGGTTAAAATTAATAGAAACCCAAGTGGAAAATTTTGCAGTGGTACGAGTGCAGACATGTGATTAGCTGCAGCACACTGCCATCTCGATTGACGTTTCTGGCCATCAATTTGAATGATCACAAAGAACTCCAGCCATGCAGACGACACCTATCCACCTTACTCACTGGAACACACTTCGTGATCACGTTGGCGTTTGAGCACCAAGCGATTTTCTCTAACTGTTCGTGGGCTTACTACGCAATGCCCGGTAAAGTAACCGCTCAGATGACATGTGGAGTGTGTGACTCAACCGAGGCAGACTACGCAACGTGATTAGTTGACCAATTGATGGCGTATTCCGAACGTTCCAAAATACGCGCCGGCGAACGGCTGTGCTGCTCACGTGATCAGTCCACTTAATGTAGACTAACTGGCCGAGACAACGATGTTCAAACACAGTTAGTCTGT
>QNGE01004918.1:30230-44509 GCA_008508345.1 Paragonimus westermani | reverse complement strand
TTGAGGTATTCGGCCGAGCGTTCGAAAACTCGCACCCCCGACTTGGCAATCCACCACAATATGAACGTATTTTGTATGATTTATTGCCTGAAAACAAAAAGGTCTTAAGTTTGTTGGGGTTGTCACCATTCGCAAACATAACTTAGCATTCCACATACAGATACTGATTAGCTTTGAACTTTTTTGCAACAACTCAGAGTATTATAGAACACAGTCAGAACATGCGAACAGAGCTAAAAGAACAGTTTACGACGTACGTAAATTGATTCTGGAGCTACAAATACGCTGCGCAAAAACCAGCAATCTTATACTTAACTGAAAGGGACGTTAATCAGGTTGATTATTCATCCGGTCCGAACTAGATGGTCTGGGGTCCATGGTATCGGTGAAAAATATGCTACCATGTGTCCGTTTGTACACAAATGACAGCTCGAAATAGAATTCGGTAGTGGAGTGCAAATTATTATTTGACGCAAGGCGGAAATGTGACAAGTTGAATGCGAGCTAACGGTCACTTCTGAGGAACTGCCTAGTTGTAGCCGAACTGGAATGTCCTACTCTTTTTGCTGTGTTATAATTGCGATAGCAATTGCGAAGTATGGGTCGTGGTGAACGGGGCGGGGGGGGGACACTTAAACATCTCGACAACATATTGGGCTTAAGCGTGGTAAACAAATCGACAGTCACTCATGTTAGGTAGACCAATAAACAGAAGTCTGACGAACTAGTCTCCTGGTTCTACAAGTTGGAATTTGGGAGAAGGCAAATAGCCCGTTCCGGAAAACCGGTATTAGGACCGGTTCACTAGTACTTACTCTGTACAGGCCGTTAGGCTAAATGCTTTGGTTGAGGACCTTAATCGCTCGCGCCTGGGTTTGGGCTTGTTGGTAGTCTATTAGTCAATATATAACCATGAAGTATTGCAACGGTACTAATCCCATACTTTATCGATCACAGCGCAGTATAAACCGAATCGCCCCATAGGAAGCATCTAGTGCGCGGATAGGCGAAAATATGCTATTGTTGAACCCTTCCCCACTATCTCGTCTGGTCTAGCCCATAGACCCAATTCTAGTCGTCATACCTAGCAATTCTAGCAATTCTACAGTTACAACAGCGGACTAATCGTAATAACAATGTCTCGTTAAATCACATCTCCTGAGGACCGGTATCTGGCGTCTACCGCCCTTTGTTTAAGCTCAGAATATGCGTTAACGTACGTGTCTCCAGCGTTTGAATTCTAAACAGGCAAGATCGCCCTCATGTACATGTTGGGCTTATCGAAAGTCGGCGTCTGCTGTATTCAAGAGACTAAAATCCAGGATAATAGCTAACCTGTGAACTCAAGACATTCTCACAACTTCCGTGACTGCCGAGTCGGTCAGAAGGGGGTAGATGTGGTCCCCAGCACAACTGATGCAGTCGCAATGACAGGGTGAATAACCGTTAGCAGTGAGCTTTGTTGGGACCAGCAATATAAGTTAGTTATAGGTGGTGTAGCCCCATTCAGGACGATCGTGCTTATTGGAACACATGGAAAGATTCAGTCTATACACTCGGACGTCACTACCTCGTTCTTAATCTCGTTGTTCAACGATCCCACCGATCATAAGAGTTAGCTGTCAATAAACTAGCCACACTGGCGATAAAGATTGTACACCAAACTGGCCTAGAATACAAACGTAGCAGGTCTAACCTTGAAGACCCCAACAGCTGTTGAAATTGAACTTCAGAAGCAATTTAGACAACAAATACCATAGTATGCGGCATAGTAGTCTGTGAGATCAGTAAGCGTTGGATGACAGAATCACCAGATGGAACAGTTCGGGGAGCAGTTTGGTTGGTCTTTCACTCCTCCTTCGGATCACCTCCGTACTCCATGGAGAGGGTGTAGGCTGCATCGCATACGTCTGATCGGCTTCATATAACATAGCGCAATAGGTATTGTTTCACCACCCATTTCATCATTGTTTCATGTATATCTTCGGCAGAAGCAGCACACGTACGGGACGCCTGGATCGAATCCCAATACTGATTAAGAATCGTTGCAATATGCGCAAACATACCAACAGGTTAATAAGTTGATTCGCAGTATAGCTGAAGGCAAAGGGACTTAATTTCGTTGTACACAGAAAGCACCTGTCTCTTCTATTAGTGATCAGTTAGAAGTGATCACTTCCACAAGGACGGCTGAGGCCGTCACAACTGCCTAAACGTGTTAATCTTGAGCGTGCGGTCGACGCTTAGTATTTATTAAGAACTCAACTTCGACTCCTTCCTGATTGTCACAGGAAAGCGGTTTGTCCCAAATGATCGAATTTGGCTGGACGAACATAAAAGCGCATCGAAACGCAGATATACTTCGACCTTGGTGAAAGCGGATTGCACACATGTTGCAAAGTGAGGCCACGTGTTCGTTGAGACATCTTGTACGCGGAATAATGGCCGATAGAGTCAGAATGAGCACTGTGGGTAACCTCAGTGAAAGATAACTCATCCATGAATTCGGATGGAGTGACGGTCCGAAGTGTCGTTCGTGCTTTGCTTTACGGCTTTCAAGCGCTTCTCTGCGGAAAGACTGTAGATTTTATGGTGTATAATGAAGCTATGGAGGTTGTTGATTGATTCGGATACAGAGGGACGTGCATCAACAGCAACGAAGAGAGAAATTGAAATAGACACCCTCAAGGCTAGGACACTTTTCAACAAACCAAGCCAGCTGTAGAGATAGAGAGACATCTTTCCGAATTATGTACCGCTTTATGAAGCGGTCACCAGAGCGACTTCACTCTGCGGCAGCGAAATGTGGCCGTACAGAAGGCAAGATGTCTTCGAATATTCGACCGTCCGTGCCCACGTTCAAGCGCACGCATCGACTGGTACCAGTGAATGGATGAGTAAAATGTAGGGAATCGGATAATGGATAAAGAGGTTTAAACAGGTTAGTTCGCCCCAGTCGTTAGAGAACGGTGGACTAAAATGATTGTGTCATGCACCAGCTCGGTTGTGTTGTTTGCAAGGTGTAGGCACCTTGATGCTGAATGTTTGAATAGGGACGTAGTCATTTTCAGTAGTTAGGTCCCTTCCCGTCCCCTTCTTTTTCCTTCTCTCTTTCTATATAGGGTTTGCTTTTTCTTCATGGTTGTGTGGCAGTTAAGCATTAGTGTTAAACACTGATGTATTGCTGTCATGCACCAGAGGTGCTAATTATTCGTTCGCCACACTACACACTCTTGGACGACGACGTAGCCGACTAGCACAAAGTGTGAGATGAGCGAACGATGACATAGCGCAGAGAACTGAAGACAACGATCGTTATGTTAGTAACCATACGTCGGGTTCGTTTCTCGAGCTGGGGCCTTCGTTATCCACGAATTTTGCGGCTGAAGACGTCAGAAAAAGTAACAAACAACCGGGTTTAGCGTGGGAAACTTTATAGCTGTTTGGTTGAGTTGTCAGTGGAGCAAGTGCACCAGACGAAACGGGATAGTAAACTGTGTAAAGTGGATGTCGTCTTACTCTCACGTTAAATTTAGCTGTTAGCCTGTAGAGTCTTCGGGGTTAGGTATCAAGCTTTTGGTACAAAGTGGAACCAATTGTAGCCCTTTGTTTTACTTCTAAACTAGGGATTGTACTTCGTCCAGTAGTAGCTTAACAGTTCACCATCGGTAACAATCGTATGTGTACTACCGTTGATGGAAGGTGAAGTTTAACTTGAAGATAACTATTGATATTAATGATTCTGTTTACGCCTGGATGGATGGAATTGCCTTGTCGCATGTCTTGAGCTGCAGTAAGCCATTTTGCGTACATATAACGTTCTACGGTAGAGCAGTTTGAGTGGAAAATAGTTGATGCACTACCACTTTGCACATTGCTGACATGCGACGGAAGGTTTAAGAAGACATCACCAGATAGACAGACGATTGCATCACAGACACTGCATTGCAAAATATCCTCATGTTTTTCGAACCACCACCAGAACATTACCGGAGTATCGTGGGCTCAGCAGGCTCAAAGGTTTTGTGTACAGCAGTCTCGGTTTTTTCAGCTGCCGTCGAAAATCGACTAGTCATCTTTTAGGATGGACAATCGACCAGCTCTGCGTCTGTTGTAGTAAGGTCAGGGAAATGCCATCGTTTCTCATCCCAACGGTAAATTGTTATTACGTTGGAACGCTCTTGAACGAACCTAGCCATTCGTCCATAAGGATAAGAACATTCAGAAGGCTAAAATTATTTGTGTACTACGAGACCACTGCAGAGTACATGGGCATAGTGCTTACAACGGAAAGCTAAGTAATTCAAGTTAGTACCGAAAAAAACAACAGGATATAACGATTGCGTGTATACGGACCAATCAGTTATTGGTGTTGACAGTTGAATTCACCAGCCTAACACGGCCACTCTAGCAAATGTAGCCACAACAGTCCACGCAGTCTGAATGACAAAGCAAGGTGAATTTAACTCACAGAGAACTGAAAAGAAAGAGTGCGGATCTGATTATAACAGGTCAAGTTGGAACCACATCATGAGTTGCAGGCTAGAGAGACGACTGATGTTAAGTAGTACTTCACACTGTTACACCAGATGACCTTGCTATCATTTAGTATATCGTATTGCATATGAGCCGTCTAAACGTAAGCAAAATGGCCTAGCGGATAATTGGCTGAAAAATGCGACCGCGAATTCGGTCTTCGGCGAAAGTATAGACTGATAAATGACTCTAACGATTCGAGTAGCAAAAAGCTCCAAATGAGTGAATTAGTGACCAGATTTTGGTGCACAGATACCACTGTCAATGAAAGCGGTCACATCAACGTAAACTCGAATGAAGTTAATAATACAACCAGAGAGAATCTGATTATGAGCAGATGTACATAAGTATAAGAAATCGTACAAAGTAATGTGGTAGACAGCGTGAGTTGAAGATGCAATGATTGTCACCAGGCAGTCGCCTTGATTACATGCAAAGGGTAGGGGTAACCAGAGCGGATTTCATAAAAATGTTGAACAGATACAAGACTAATTCAAAAAGAGATAGGAATCAAGAACACGGCACATACTGCATTACCAACGGCAGAAAACACAGCATTATTAAGACAGTACCTAACCAAATTCTCATCGCTTCGATTCGAAATGTCACAGTCGGAAACACATTTTACTATTAATTAGAGTGGTTCATGTGGACACTGAGAAACGTAAAGACTCGTGATTCCAGCCTCGATTTGATAGGTCCACATGGGCGTGAAAAACTGCGTTTGGGTATGTCGGTTTACACCTAAATTACAGAAGCCCAGCGGAGATGAACCACAACAGACTACTAGCTATGCGTGTCTATGCGTATGGATTAAGACAGCAACCAAATTGGCCAATGAACAATAGTTATGAACATCCGTAGACCAATCGTGGCAATGTACCAGAAAAGCTGCCAGAAATAGTTCACAAAACAGCGTAAGACGATGGGAGAAAGCAGAGAATTAAAAACTATGTGAACGATACCCAGGAGGGACTCACGTGATTTTTTATAGCCACCAGATCGTGGGGAACTGAAATGAGAATAAAATGAATTAAAAAGCGATTGGACGGAGATGAACAGAGTCGTTTTAGAGTTATTTTCTGTTTCCACTCGGAAATAAGTTTGAAATAGCGAATCCTCTTCATGCTGTTCAGGGGAACAAAAAGAGGGCACGCTAACATTTAGTTTTTGCGCAACGACTACAAAGAAAGAAATTTTTCGAGAAACGGTGGAGTTAAAAACGATAGGGAAGCAACTCAGTGCATCAAAATTGATAGTGATTGATCAATTCGGCGCCAATGGCAGAGTGTCCATGAAAATTACAGATACAAGCCAATTAATTAAGAAACTGACATGTGGTACGGTGAGGCAGTTGAGTTAGAGAAGATACGACTGCGGAAAACGTCGGGTTTTGGCTAGATTCGAATCAGTGATAGGAACCTTGTGAAAAATATGTGGTTTATCTATTAAAAAGCGAAGCCATCTATGGGGAGCTCCGAAATCTTACACTTAGACTCCGTTACCCGATCAGCCCACTAAGCCATGGAATTTATCGAAATACCTGAAGGTCTGCTCGCTTTTGTTAAATTTACTAAGCAAAAAACACCGTGAGTCGCCAGTTTTGTTACTCAGCAGTAAAATTTCATTATTAGTGAGTAGTGTGGTAGGTTACTCATGTATGCAGCCACTGTCGCTAGTCAGAGTCCAGTGGAATGGCAGATATCTCATCACCGAGCTTATTCTAACTAAATTGAGATCCTTGAAGTTGACAAACTGAGGTTAATAATGGTGGTAGTTCGCCTACTTTCCTCCCACTTGTGGTGCTTAACGAGCTTGTACTTCATCAATGTGAACAAAAATACATTAACAACCGACATTTACACCTAATTCGAAAAATAACGGCCAGTTTAAAAATAGGACAAGGCCTTAGTCAAGCATCCAAAAACGTGGTTCAATGAACATGTTAATTATCTTCGTCTGCTTGTCCACCCTAACGGCTAAGTGTCTACGCTAATACAAAACAACGCGAGTTTTTTTACGAGATGCGTAAGGATACAATAGTCACCTGAACTGAACTGCAAAAATCCCGGCGGCGTAACATTTATGCGTGCAAAATACTCCATAACAGATCAGGTTACTTGTTAGTAGTAAGAAAGAAGTCTACGAAAGTGGGGCAGGTTGATCATAGGAGGAAAGAGGACCTCGACTGTTAACTTACCTGATTGAGGAATGCTCATTGTCTCTGGTGTCTGTCTTAGACGCAGTGGAGGGTAAAGCGATATCCAAACCTACAGGACTGGGTGCGCGGCCAACGCGATAAGGGCGCCAATTTACTTTGGATTTAGTGAGGTGACATTCCTCTATCCATTTATCAGAGACGATGATGCTTTTATTCTTGGCTTCCTTAAACTTCGGTGTATTTGGGAATGCACAACTGTATAAGCAGGATATAAGGGAAAATATAATAAATATTCCCAAGTGGGATGACAACAATTACAAAGAGATCAGCTTACACGTCCACAGAAAGGTTAACAAATCGAATTTAAGCAAGTGGGGACCGCGAAAAATGATCAAGATTCAGGAATACGGAATACAGCTAACTACTCAGTAGAAAGTGCTTTTACAAACATCATACCCAATAAAAATATGACTTAATCCGGACGGGCCTGAAAAGCAAAAGTATCGAATACACCTGCTTCCTTTGCAGCAAGACCATTGTGAAGAACGTCATTGTTCGTCAGTAATCTGTATACATGAACAACAGTTTGGTCGATGTGGACAGTTATGCACACCCCACGTAACTGTACTGGAATCCTTTAAGTTACTACGGGAACAATACGCATTCAAATTCATTACCGTAAAAACGAAGGCGTTTTAGCTTAGGACATTTTAACGCAATCACATGCCTGACTACTGAACACCGAGTTCAACAAAGCCGAAACGCGTCAATACATTTGAAGGCTGTGAAAACGTAAAATGCTAATCGATAGAATATTTGCCTTTAACAGACTTAATTTATGCACCCAAAGATGAGTAAATAAACACAACTGTCGAATTCATGAATTTAAGATATGGAGAGTAAGAGCCAAGACGATACGACACAAGACTTCCAGAAAAAATCGACGTACACCAAATGTGTGCAATCTGTGCTCCAATTCTGACGATAGGTAGCGCCCAAATTAAGTGCCTTCTTTCTTAATTCATTTCGAAGTGGATTTTGATAACCACTGAGAGAGAAAATCACATCCGACAACGGGTGAGAAGAGGGAGATGATTGTGGACACTGGGGCGGTGACGCGGAAGGACAAAACGCTTTAAACGCCGGGTTTGACGAGGACGACTTAGACGCCTTTGGGACGTGTAGAATGGTTGTAGGAGTAAGGGAAGAACTTTCCCTACGAGCTACTGACGACACAGTATGAGTAGGTTTTGAAGCTTTTAAGCCAGCGTTGGATGGAGTTATATTTCGAAGCGAGTCCATTCGGTTAGCAGAGGCGTGTGGAGTCGATGAAGCTGGTGCATCAGTAGTGATTAATGTTGTGGGTGCTAGAATTAAGTAACATACAGGGAAACATAATAAGCCACTGTAAAACTAAACAGTAGATCGAAGGACTTTGATTTACAAACTTCGTTCAAAAATGTGCACAAACCGAATATGAGTGTGCGAGACGATGAAAAAAAACCACCAGATTTAGGCTATAACTCACCATCCGTAGTAGAAGCCCCCAAACCGGTAGAACGTCGAGCGGCGACAAGTTTTTCTGCGACTAAAACACAGTTCGAAGATAAAACCAACGAGGAAGAATACCTGATAAAGGCCGGGAGGCTGTAACAGGTGTAGAGATGTTATCCCTTAAGGCGGCCTTAGAGGCCTGAAATAACGCGCCAGGCCTAAGCACTAAAGAATCATCATCTTCGTCCTTCAGAACAACACTAGCGGTAGGGAAATCCAGCTGATAAGAAAAGATTCGGCTATTCAAACTACGAACACCTTACCGCATTGTCCGGAACGGTCTGAGTCTGATTTTTCAGGCTTGGGGTGTGGAAACTGATGAATGATATTCCATAAGGCAGAGTTTTGTTGAATGGCTGTGTACAGATGAACCTGAACACATCCCACTTTTGGGAGCAAACTGCGGAAAGAAACTGATCACTACTGAACATCCGAACTCGGGTTAAGTTGGTCTCGTTTTTAGCTTCCACTGGAGACATAAACGAAGAACAGGGCAGAAAGACCTAAATGAATGAAGAGGTGGGGATAAGTACGGAAGATACCATAGTCTACCGTTGGATCGATTGTCGAGGCTGCTCGCCGGACCAAGACTTCGATAAAGGCAGATCCATTGTTGCCAATATCTAAACGACTGATTTCAACGGGCTCTTCAAACTGTCGGCGATCAATAAATGAAAGACAAGGTAAAAACACGTAACCTACACTGAAATCAATAACTTCCTGTTTGGTTCCACCTTTCTCGCCACGCCATTTTGAGAATGATGAGCTTTTCAACAGGTTGGAAGCAGGAAAGGCCTGTGAAGAAAGGAGGACGAACGAAACGGTTTTTGATCAAAACACAGAAGGTTAGTCCCTACCGAAGATGACAGAAGATTAGAACATGATTGATAACCTGTACTCACCGTAATTTTAGCAAAAATGTAGAAGGAAAACAGCAGTGCACAAAACTAAATATTTCGTTAGTATGTGTGAATATCGAGGGAGTAAATTGGTATCTTAAGACATCACACTCTCTCGTTTAGTGTGGGAGAAAAAAAAGCATACATCGAGTCAAATTCATCGTCAGAACGTCATAAAACGGTGTGTGCGTAGCAACCACCTTGTGAACATTGTCTTCAGCGCATACATTTGACTGAAAATGTAGAAGCTTCTAGATCCGGCATAAAGCCGAATGCGAAAGGACTAGGCAGATTGTCACAGATGTGTACATAGGCAGAAAATGGCTTTGCTATTTCCAAAACCGAGGCCAACTTGCGAATCGGTTGTTACTGAATCTGTCACCTTCACATGTCGGCCAGAACAAAAACATACATCGATTTTCATTGCAAAGGCAAAGCCATATTCTGCTGACAACCAACTCAACAATTATCAGGAGACATTTGATAACTACGGTAAGTGATACTGAGATGTGAGAAAGACCGTGAACGTCTAAAGATGGGGTTTACGCCGGATAGCTAACTGACCAAAAGTAGCACTGATTAGTTCCTCCGCATATAAAATATTGATCACGTTTAGAGATGAGGGTGGTCTGCAAAGGCACATCTTGCAATTACAAGGCCAAAAAATTGGCATTCCATTTATGACTTGCCTAGCGTCTGTAACTTTGGATTTTGAGCCATTACAGTACCACCTAAAATATTGCAAGTGTACTTTAGAGGTGACAAATAATGTTCGGTTCCTATGCATTTAAAGGGCCCTACGTGTAAGTGTTCCCAGCGGTTCACATAAGGTGACATTAGATTATATACTTAGTGAGTCATACTTCCATTTGTCCTGGGACAACTAACCCGACGGATTATCTCACAATTTCCCCCACCGAACCAATAGTGTAGCAAAAAGTCGTTCAATAAAGCACAATCTCTAATGTCCAACTCAACACCTTCCCACGCCATGAGCGTACTCGCGTTTATGAATCGAAATTCCCGTCCACAACACACCCCTGGTTTCCGCTCACACGTCGTGCGAAATTCCGCCCAGTTTATGTGTGGTCGACGCTTTTTGTCGAGGGGGTTATCGCCTGCCATTCCTCGTCCGTTCGTCCTACCACTTTGAGCGATGGCTCGTCCGGTCACCCGTGTCTTCTCGCACTCCGTTTGCTGCGGGCTTTGGCCGTATTTCATGACCGCGTCGAGATATTCCACCGTGTGTTGGAATGGTCGTATCTCCGATCTGGCCACCCATCCCATCTTACTTGCCATGTCTCGTCCGTTCGTCCGATCTCGTTGAGCGATGGCTCGTCCGGCCGCCCGTGTTGCCCGCGATCTGCTCGCTGTGGGTTGTTGGAAGTAATCCACCACCGCGTTGAGGTATTCCGCCGACAATTGGAATACTCGCGCCTCCGATTTGGTAATCCGCCACAATAACAATTAAACGGTCCAAAATTGAGTCAATGCAGAACGTCATTGAGGTTGTGTACATATCCCATCTTTTACGAACGAGAAGTTTTTGACCAAAGGCTTACTCATTCTTTCCATTCATAAGAGTCGAGAGGGCCTGAGAGCTAAAGTTGATAGGACATTGGGGGGGGGGCAGCGGTAGCATGTTTTCGCCTATCCACCCTACTTTATGCAGCAGTCAGGATGACCCGGTTTATACTGCGAGACGGACGATGCAGTGTGGAATTGTTGATGTTGTGAGCAGTCATGGTTGTGTGTGGGTTGAGATACTCCTAGGACGCCCAGACTTAGACAGGAGAACGATTAGGATTCTCAATGAAAGCATTTGGCTCAAAAGCCTGTACCGAAAGGCAGTGGGTCTGTGGCGGTGTACCAGAAATGGTACGTTTTTCGGGAAGAGATGCCAACCATCTTCCAACCCCCAACTTGAAGGATCAGGGGACTGTGGTTTGTCAGATCAGATATGAGTAACTCTGTTCGTGTGGTCATCACACCGTCCAGTTTAGCCCAAAAGATCATCGAGATGCGCAAGCCGTCACACCACGTCAAGGTCCAGTCCCACCGTGACGGATGTCAAGAGTGAAGTCCTAACTCATTAGAGAAAGACAGACGAATTGGCGGCATCTAAGTAGATAGCTCATTGGAAACCTTGTTGTGTGACATCTCATATTTGAGGCAGATGTCACAATATTGGACAGCAAGTTTGACCCTATCACTACTGGACAGATGACATCTTAGTGACAAGAGAAAGCGAGAAAGAGAATGTACAGTCTGCGTTGCGTTTCAGTCGGCTTCATTCGAACACACGGCTCAGTTCTGATCCTGAACGGAATGAATGTGTTGTTTCTTGAGCTGAAATTTTCCCGCTGTGGCGATGGCACAGTATCGAGGTCAATAAGCCACAAGAATGTGTGGATCGGTAACTATCTGCACTTCAACAGCTTTGTTCCGGTTCGACATAAAGTGGACGTTGTAGTAACATTGCTTCATCCAGCACGTGAACCGTGTACTCTAGAAAACCTAGTGAGAATGCACGTTGATGCGGAACATATTCGACGATAACGACTAGTCTGATAGTATTAGAAACCTTGTCACAGGTAAGGTACCGTTTTGTGTACCCGAAACAGAAGTTTTTCTCCTGGTGCTCTTTGAAGATGAAGACGTCGGCAACAGGCTCATCAGACGGCCAAGTCGCCGAGCACAGTACACTTATTACCCAGGGTGGGATGTTGGCCAATAATCTACCAAATCAGACTTGCCTTAAAAGGATTTTCCACAACGGTGCTCACAGAAAACCAGCTGGATTGATCACATCTACTTGTTCCATATTACAAATGGAAGAAATGCCCCGTGGCTGGGGCATGAAAATTTACCACTATCTTAAGAAAAGCTTGTATGCGTCAACCCTAGATATATTAGCTTAGCCTGGACTGTTTACCGGGTTCTTACAGGTAGTACGACGCGAAAGAGGAGCAAACAAGCTTTCCATCTGATCGCAGTGAAATGGTCCCATTGTAATCCCAAATAAATAGCACGTGGATTGTATTAGGTCAACGAAGTAGCTTCACATCGTGCAGCTAAAATAGTAAATTGGTTGGAAACATAGCCTTGTTGCATGCAGATCGACTGAAATCTCTGACCGTGAAATGACCACCTTGTAACAAAATTGAAAAGATGGCGATTATGCCAAAATTACGCGCCGCCTTTGTTAACCTTCGATGTTCGTGATGTCAGAGCATAGATACAGACGGATAATGTCAAGATGGACAAAATCATTTTCAAAAGCCAATTAGAATTCACAGCATGTTACATCGTCCTCGAGACTGGCTCATTCAAAGCTCGAATAAGCATATACCTCATCTCTTAGATTCAACTTGAAGGTGAGATATGCAAATTAATCTTCATTGAATCCCAGTTCCAATCTATCAACCGAGAAGTTTTTGCTTCGTCTATTATCCGCGCTCTAACTGCCAAAACAGCTCTCTATCTGAGGTATAACGGCTAGTATAACGTTGAGTAGAAACTGGTATTATGAAAACTCATTGCACTTGTGGAGTTCAAATGGTTAAGATGAAAATACAACCCCAAAACTCACCTTATCTTCGCTTGAGTAACTCAAAATTTTTGATGCATATATCTGCGGCATTTATGGGATTACAGCTGCTGAACAATATAACAACCGTAGACTAAATGAGCGTGCTGCTCAAATATCAGGGTGTAGTAATCCTCAAAACAGAACCTATTGTGGAAAACAAACAGTAATCACTCAGGTGTATAACAGAATGGTCACGGAACGGGAATTGGCCGCCGGTCACAGCCAACATAACCAGTTCAGTGGCTGGACCAATATAAGTAACTTTTATTTACTCGGTTAACTTTCACTGCTCCAGGAGACACCAGTTAAAACGTAGAAAAGGTCTAATTTGACACAACTACACAGCTACTACGAAACATACTTAGTTACAGCAAGCTGTCATAACTGCTGTTATTTTTTCAGTGTTCCTCGAGTTCACTCATCCGGTCTGAATTCAACAACTGACCACTATTATTTTTACTAGTGCCTTCTAATAAGCGTTCCCTATACAATCTTCGCTCAAGTATCCGCCAACTAGAACAAATTTACAGGCGTATAATCTCTGAGAAGACAACGAAATAGGATGCGTACGCACAACTTGATCCGATTCCAAGTCGTTGCTCAGAACTGTACGACAGTCTTTGACGAGGTGGCGCCACCTGTAACTGGCTTGTAACTGGTCGAGTTGTGTCCATAGCCGAGATGTACAGGACAATCTCCTCGTTACATAACGCCTCTTCCTGTGTTGAAATGCTGTGCCCGAAGTATGACGACAGGTAGAGGCGCATGCTTACGGTAGTCGTTCACCGATGTTAGTACGTTGTGGTCGGGCAGTAAACATCACCCAGCAGCTCATTTAATTATTCGAATTACCCACTGGTATGATAATGTCTGAGTGCCTAGTATTTCTTCAGGAGGATAAAGGGAGCGTCATGGAAGGTATTCTTGACGTCGCCGGAACAACAGTCCGTTGGGGCGTACACCTACACGATTGATACACGTTTCGCCGCACTGCACTAACAAAGCATAACCGACGCGCTAACCCTGATCTTGCATGGACAACTATCAACCGGGATCCAACCAAATAAGTACTGCTTTGCTTCGGAACTTCATCATCATCACAATCACCGTAGCAACCGTGAGCCTGATCAAAAGGTACTGTGGCTCGGGCCGCCGCTCACCTCAACAGCGACGTGGAATATCCTAGAAGGAAACGTTACTAAGATGGTCGACAAATACTAAAAGACTAAGCAGAAGAACTAGAAATGGTATGGACACAGGTACGCCATTGACTGCGACACATCGCCATCTCGGATAGCGTCTCTAACCAGCGGTTCGAGTGATCACGAGGACCCCATCCAGGTAGGCGATACCTGTCCACTTTGCTCAATGGAGCAGTCAAAGTTTTCATATTTCGTAACCACGTTGTTGCTTGAACACCACGCGGTTTCACCCAACTGTTGGTGGCCTCAGTGTATAATGCCCGGTAAACGCTCAGCTGGCATACGGAGCACGTGACCCAACCATCGCAAGCTGTGCAACGTAACTAGTTGACCAA
>QNGE01004918.1:5038-17908 GCA_008508345.1 Paragonimus westermani | reverse complement strand
GACGCTAGCTACTGGTCTGTTGCGCTTTGCTTCTGTTGTGTTTTGCTTACAGCTCGCTTTCCCGGTCTCTTTGCAATAAAAGTCGTTGTCCTATAATCAGTTTTTCTGATTTAATTATTGTGGAGAATAGGCACGATTCTAGACAGAAACGTACCAATCCTCTACAACCGTCCGTAGCGGCCACCTTAGTGAGAACCAACCATCAAGACTTTTTTTGAACGCCTCGAGAGTAGTAGCCCCCATGACCTCCGTCTCGCGTCCGTCTGCCTAGCGCATGTAGGTGTTGTAGGGTGAGTCAATCATCAGATAAAATCTGCTTGCAGACTCACTGTCTTTTCGTTACGACTTTGGAATCGCGTTGAAGCAAGGCTGGAGAAACATTAGGTGTGGGAACCAAAGAGCACGGAACTAGCTTCGCGATGGTCTCCGCCTGTTTGAAAGAGGTTATGGCTGGAGTAGTCCTTTTTGGCCACGAGTTGAAAGGTGAGGATTACGTTTCCTTCAGTCACCTATAATCCAATGGGGGAAGTCTTAGGACCTCTAGTCGGTCTGTATGAGTACGAGTAGAAACCCATAACACTTCTCGTTACGCGTCGTTGTACAGACTCGAAGGTGGCTGTCCTTCAAGTAGGGAAAACACGACTGTATATTTGGCCACAACACAGATCTTATTGGAGAACCGAAGATGAGCAAAATATTCTGCTGGAAAATCCCGCGGTATTCCATTAAGTACCGTTAACCTGCCATTAGCCTTCTTTGCCAATGTCAGCGTATTAGCGTTAGCACAGAGGTTTGCAGAGGGTATCCCCAAGGTCTTCTTCTCGGAGAAGAACAGTAAGCGGTCACCACAAACCCGATGGATTCTACTACACTTTCGCCTTACTGTGTCAGTTCAACGGGTTCAACGGGTGGTGGACGGAAGTACAAAGTGACAGCTGTCGATGACTTCATTTCTCCAGACACGGAATCTCTGTACCACAGGGATAGTTACGTGTCGCAAGTTTTCCTGATAACGCCGGAGAGTTAAAATGGAGAATGAATAAATATATGCCCATTGCTATTACACACGTAAGTCTGTATCTGAGTGAATATGTGATCAAGTGTGGGCTATCTGACAGACAAACTTACACGTCTGGCTGTGATCAGAGGAGTATGCTGAGGCACGATCAAAGTGCTGAAGCAGCGATCCAGACAAATTTTGAGCGCAACCACTGCAGTGGTACTCACGATATGTTCTGGCAGAGAGTTCCAGGTTTCACACACTTGAACCGAGAAGCTGTGCCTTAGCTCAAGTCTGCTGTATTGATTGTTTGGTTTCAAGGAGTGTCCCCTGAATGTACTAGCGCCCGCAAGAGTGAGCAGTGATTTGCACGGATGATTTGGGGTCATCAGAGTCATGTATGCCGATATAAGGTCACTTCTCCGTCTACGGTATTCCAAGAAGGAGTGATTTAGTCCGTGGATTTGCTCAAAGTAGGGTTTTGTACTCAACCCACTGTTAAGCTGTCTACTATTAGTTCCTCATTAGTGAGAATGTAATGTAGACGGGAGGGAGCATGGCCTTCGCATCATCTTGCACTAGTCACATGACCCGTAAAGCCAGCAGCTCCAAATGTAGCTAGAAAAGTTCCGGACATTGCATCGACGGAGCCTCTGCACGAACTGGGTTGGAAATCAATTTGTGGCCGTTATTAGGATATGTGAGTGTCTTAGGGAGGGAATACAGTTGAGTCCGAACAGGAATACCTCGTCGTGTGCAGAGCAGGAGCAGGAAAGAGATAGTCGAGATGTTCACTTTCTTTGAAACCTGCATCTGCACGACAAGATTGACTGAAGCGCCGAGACGGGACCTAGACGTGGTGTGACGGCTTGCGCATCTCGATGATATTTTAGGCTAAACTGGACAGAGTTAGTCATACCAGGCGGGCCGGAAGGTAGAGGTCTGACAAACCACAGTCTCCCGGTACGCCAGGTTGGGGGAATGTCACGACCCCCTGAGAGAGGAAGGCAAGAACGGACAGGAAGACCGCGAGCAGTATCACGATCACGAATGAAACGCAACGATATCGTAAACGATACGAATAATCGGAACGCAAGTACTCGGACCCAACTCTCGCAACTTAGAAACCCCCAACAAGAAAGGAAAAAGTCGGTTTTCAAACGAGCTTTATTTGCTGCTCAGCCCGAAGGCAAAACAATGGCCCAAAACGGCTGTATTTATAGGATATTGGTGGCCTTGGTCCTAGGACACTGGACGGGCCAATCAGAAGCAAGCGCGCGAACTCGAATTTTCCAGAATGATGACGAGCATTCGAGTTCTCAAAATCGAAGCATCTATTTCCCTTGGGAAATAGCGAGTTTTTGGGAAAATGTGGTTTTTCCAACAGGGTTGTAAGATGGTTGGCATCTCTTCCTGAAAAACGTATCATTTCTGGTGCAGCGTCATCCACTCGCTTCATTGCGGTGCAGGCTATTGAGCCAAGGGCTTTCGTTGAGAACCCTAATCGTTCTCCTGACTAGGTCTGGGCGTTCGAGGAGTATCCCAGCCCACACATAACCATGAATCCTCATAACATAAACAATCCCATACTTCATCGGCCGTCTCGCAGTATAAACCGGGTCGCCCCATCTGCTGCATAAAGCAGGGTGGATAGGCGAGAACATGCTACTGCTGCCCGCTCCCCACTGTCCTGTCAATTTTAGTTCTCATGCCCTCCCGACCTCAATTCTGATAACTTCTCTGCAGGTCCACAGCAGATATAATTAATCATAGTAACACTGTGTCGATAAGTCCCAGCTCTCGCCACTCAGTCCCAGATCTACCTCGTCCTGTGCTTCGACCTAGAACGCAAATTAATATAGGTGCCTTCAACGTTCGTACTTTGAACAGATAGATCAACAGGCTGCTCTCGCACGAACGTTAGACTCGTTACATATTGATGTTTGCTGTATATCGGAGACTAGAATCCACGACAGCAGTCAACGTATGGAATTAACAGCACCCGCACTTTCTACCCGATACTGGTTATACACCTCAGGTGACTCTCCGGCCGCCGTCACCGGTCAAGCTGGAGTAGGTATAGTCCTCAGCACGACGGCTGCAGCCGCATTGATAGATTGGATTCTTGTTAATAGTAGACTTTGTGCTGTCCGCTTGGCAGTTCTGTTAGGGTCGGTTCTAGACGCAAACCGTCAGAAATCTTTTCGTTGTGTCTGCTTCTGCTCCGACTGACTGTAGTGACGTCGGCGTCAAGGACGTCTTTAATCCGGATCTGGCCGCCCTCCTCCGGTCGACACGTGGTTCTGATATAGTCGTTTTGGACGGAGATATGAACGCCTATGTCGGCCGCCTTGGTGAGGCCGAATCTCGTCTAGGTGGCAGGTTTAGGATAGTATCACGTCGGTCGGACAATGGCGGGTGACTATTGCAGCTGTGCGCTGAGCACGGGCTGTTTTTAGCCAGCACTAGTTTAGGCATCGTGTGCGTAATTATTATACTTGGCGCCCTCGTTCTCTCAATCGATGTCAGAGGCGTGAATTTTGTGGCAGTTTTTCCGAGTTGTCTGTGGAAACCGGAAGGAAGCTGTCTCGCTAATGACGCCTTACTCTCACTTGCAGTTCGGTTGTTTGTTTGCAACGTGTGGGCACCTTGATGTTGAATGTTTGAATCTGGACGTAATTACCTTCAGTATTTAGGTCCCCTCCCGGCCACTTCTTTTTTCCTTCTCTCTTCGTGTATGTGGTTCGCTTTTCTTCATGGTTGTGTGGGCGTTAAGCGTTAGTGTGAACCACTGATGTATTGCTGTCTATGATGATGATGATGATGAAGCGTAGGGTCCGCTTTGTTTACACGTCAAATTTGGGCGTTTCTACAGGCACATTTGCTAGAATTTATATCTAGTGTGTGCATATTGCTGGAGTTGGGAATGGACTAGATTTCTCGGGGGACGTTGAGCGAATTAGTGTGATTATCGCCGACTCTGAGTGAGCTGACTGAGACATGTATTTCTGAGAAAGCGGACGAACTAGAGGAACTACTTTACGAGCACCTCTTATTGGGTAATCAGCCCAACTTCTCACGTTCGTCTTTAGATCGATCGGAATGGAGCAATTCCCATACACACACACGGTTACCTTCTCCCTACAAGTCCCCTCCCCGTGACATGGCTTCCTTTCTGACCCATACCGTCAACCATGTGTACCCTGTGGGCCAATCATGTGTCCCCACTCCATTGGTCGTCATTGGTTCGCGCTCGCAATAAATAGGCAGTATACCTCGGAAGAACACCTCATCCCGAACCGAAAGCATGAGTATGGGCACTGTTGATTTAACAATATTTTCTCAAGAGCACTTTGGTAGTATCGTGTCTCCACGATACTTCCAAAATTTGAATGCTGTCGAAGCGGAGCTTCAACGCTTCCAATTTGGATCCGCCTTTTCGCGCTGCATCCGACTAACCAAACTGCGTTCGGCGATCATAAGAGACGCGTCTATGCATGCGTCCGCGTTATATTATGTGGTATTTGCCTCATCCTAGATTTGGTTATCTACATACGTTTTCCACTTCAGATGTAATGCCCCAATTGTTAGACGAACAAAGTCTATCATTCGGACCTCGAGAGAGATTTGACGTCGAACTCAACGCGGTTAACGCTTGTGAAGAATGGAACCACTGGTTTAGTATGTTCACTAATTTCTTGTCATCCCTTGACAGTCTCAATCCCAACAAATTGACTACCTTGATCAACTACATTTCGTTCTCGGTCTACGAGTATATGTACGAATGCGATAGTTGACGGTGTAAGCTTCACTCTAAGGGATCTCTATATGAAGATGCAGAACAAAGTATTCGCTCGTCACTCGTTGGCGCTTTGAAGACAAGATGGACAGACACCGGATCAGTCTGCCCAAAAAATGAGGTCGCTTGTGAAAGACTAACTTTAAAGCGACTACAACAGAACCGAGAAGATGCAATCCGATATGTTTTCATAAGCGGTCTATTGTCTAGCAAGATCCGACAGATTGCTGGGACAGAAAAAGATGAAATTTTAGGACGCTTCTGACTACGCTAGGTCGCTTGAGCTGGTAGAAAAGTAGTCCCAATTATACTATTCCCCTCCGACTAGCACCTATATGTCAGCAACAGCGATCTGGGAAATCTCACCCAGCCCTGCCAGAATGCCTCAGGTGGCAGCCTCAAGCTCATCGACTGACAAACGCTTCTTCTGTGTGTATGAAATCCCCGATCGAAGTGCCTCATTCGAGATAGGTTGTACAATGGATGTGGAGAAAATGAATACCTTCAAAAGGTTTGGTTGATATCTCGAAGCCGAAAGCCTTGCTCCTCTAATACTCATCCGTCCATTTCGACTATCACATCAATGGCTGCTCCGGAATGTCTTTCGAATGTTGTGGCTGAGCTCAAAGTTAAGGGAACTCGCTTACAAACTCTGGTAGACATTAGCAGTTCTGAATGATATGTAACGTCCTCTGTGGTATTGCAGAACGACTGGCAAGTTCACAAATCAGGCAATAAAATAATAGTGGCCCCTACCGCCCCGTCAAGTTACACACGAAGTCACATCCTGACGTCGATCAGGTTTGAAGATGCTGTGTGATCCAATTTTTCAGTTTTACCGTATTTGCGTCCAGACTTCCTTCATAGTCACAAATTTCTTAGGTTTCATAAAAGTGTTGAAATCCCACTCGGTGTGACGAAACCGCCGTTTTCATTCTGTTTACTGATTTCAGCTCATCTTCTCAAAACCTGGTGCGAAACTGCAAGCCCATCGCGGTAAAATCCCGAAGGTATAGTCCAGTCGACGGAAAGTTTACGCTTGATGAAATTCCCTGTTTGCTTGCTAAAGAAGCCATCAAGCTTTCCTTTACCTCTTGGACATAAAAAAGGTCACTGATGAGTAATCGGGGATTTGGTTCATTTTCACAAGTTGACCATCACTCACATTTGATCGCAGCCTTCGCATTTAGATAGAAGCACTACTGATGAGCTCTAATGAGAGCGAAACTCGAGTCTAGTGCCTCTTTTCGAAAAAGGCTGGCTGGAAAGTCTATCTGAATGCAAAGAGTGTGATCAAATGTGAGTGATGGTCACCTTGAAAACTAAAAGGTCGTTGATTATAGCCAAACCATTAACAAATACGCTCTCTTAGATGCCTATCCTCTCCCCAAAACTGACGAGATAATCGAACGCATCGACAGGTACGACCCTCATAGCATTCTAGATCTAAAGGATGCTTATCACCAGGTCCCCATTCGGGAAGAAAAGCCCTTTGCGGTCTTTGAAACATGCGGACTTTTGTATCAGTCGGATTCCACTTAGAGTGGCAAGTTGCGTCGCATGCCTCAACGGACTATCGACAACAAAACAGCACGCAAACGATTAAAGAACATATTTGTTTACGTTGACAATATTAAGGTGTGTGGTACAAACTCCGATGAACATGATCTCAATCTTCGGAAGTTCCTACTGTGAGCATGGTATTAAGAATAAGATTATATTGCGAAATCCCAGTGTAATATTGATCAGAACGGGAGGAAGATAATAGGCTGAAAACGGATGAATCGCGTCTATGCAGTTTATAGTTGCAGCTAGTGCATTAGTCTGTGCATAGACGCAAGTTAACCAAGTTCATCTGTTCAGTCTGTGTTTCAATTCAAACTTATTCACTTCACCAATCTATTACTAACCCTCACAGTATTTGTACCATTTGTCTTCTATCTTTGTCTGTTTACGAGTTAACTTCTTTCCGTTTTTCGACACCATTACGTTCGGTCTTCCTTAGCTTTTTCGTGGTCAACACGAATCTCATTTGGACCCTGCCATTTGTAACTCGCACGTCGCTGGTTGGTCTGGTCTTTACGGCCCATGCACACAATTTCGCCAGGATGTGAATTTTTCAGCTTTCAGCATTCCCGATCGTGTACATGAGGCATTCGAGGACAAGGATTGTGCTACCTTGGTGAAACAGTTCGTTCGGGTTCTTGCATACAGTTCTGTCACGGTATACCGCAGACTTCAACATACCTTATTGGTGTACACGGTCCGTTTGGGCACACATACAGCGTCCTATGTTTTCCATTAAGGACCATTATAGTGGTCTCTATAAAGACCATCCACAAGGCAACGGCGAGATGGAAGTTTAAGAGACACAAAGTGAACGCATAATTTCTCTAACAGCATTTTGAGAAGGTAACATTGGAAAGGTTGGTTGGGTATCAAAGCTAGGAAGAATGTGTGAGAACGCAAATGTCACTAGGCCTTGAAGCAGTGAGATGCTCGAGAAACACACGTCAAAATGGTGGAACCCAACATACCTCGCGGTGCGCCCCAATTGGTCCGTACGATCTTGGTGTGTGATTGGTTCAGTTTCAGCGATTCGGCGATTTGTACACGGGTTCAAGGCTGGGGCCCAATCTACCCGGATCCAGTCGGTTTGCTCTTTTCGATGTCCGACGGTTTTCCGTTGACCTGAAATGCAGTCATTGAAAACGGGGTGTAGCACCGCTCTTGGGGGTCACAGAAAGTACCAAGAACAGAGTAGAATAATAATCTAGCAAAACAGGATGAATTAATAATTTAACGGTTTATTAAGTAGGTTAGAATCCAATAACACTTCAAGAGGGTATTTAGGAGAGCAGCTAACAACCTCCAGTGGTAGGTCGTTCCAGTAGTTGATAACTCTATAAGAGAAGAACTGTTGTCTTAGTAAGGTCCGATGTCGAAGCTTATAAAGCTTCTTGTCGTGACCTCTTCGACTGTTATCACTTACTAGGGTGAAGAATTGTTGTACGAGTCCTAGGCTGAAGAGAAAGTGTGTAAGAATTAAGCCGCCGCGGAGTCTACGAAACTCAAGTGGATGAAGATCGAGAATTTCAAGGCGAGACTCGTAGGATAGATGCCGTAAGCCAGTGACCATTTTGGTGGCTACTCGCTGAACGTGTTCAATGACGAGTATGTCCGTCTTCAAACCGGTGTAGACGACTTGATTGGCATACTCGAGCAATGGTCTTATGTAGACTCTGTAAAGCGTGTGAAAGTCGCGCTTGTCAATCCGGGGGAAGGCTTGTTTGATCATCCCGAGAGTCATGAGTCCCCTTTTGGCGGCCAGCTGGTGATGATAAGAGAAGGACAAACCAGACGATAGTCAGATCCCTAGGTCTTTTTTGAGGTCTACTTTCGTGATATCTACTACACTTTGTGCACCATGTATCACAAATAGGTCCCCGGAGTCTCCTCCGAGTGACATGTGCGCACACTTACTGTCGTTTAGAGGGAGACTCCAATCATCTGACCAGCAGTTAACACAACAGTAGAAAACGCGATCACAGAAGACACGACACCCTTCAGTTCAGAAGCCTGGTGTTCCGGTTTCTTGCGCTTGTATGCAACAGCTCCCAGCGATTCGATTGCAAAAACCCAGCTTCACGCCTCCCTTGCCTCATATTGCAGTTTGAAACAATGGTTCCCATCGATAAATTTGAAAAAAGCCAATAGTAGCATGTAAGATGTCTTGCGCAATGACATTTCGTTCGCATCTCATTGGTTACCCTTGTGAAATTAACATACACTTTATATAGTTGGGGGGCAAGCAGCTAAGCGAAATCAATCTAGAAATATTTGAAACAGTCAGTCAGGTGACCAAAGCGGAAGCAGTAAAATGCAACTGATTGATAATTTTGATGCAATAAATGGGTGGTAGAAGATACACACATATTGAGTGGAAAAGGTCAGATATGGTTAGAAAAAATCCAAAGAAAAACAAACAAGAGCTGAAATACTGTAAAAAGTACCAGTTGCATTATTACGAACAAAGTGAAAGGTTAGTCACCAACTGTTTCTGAGAGCATAAAGAGGGATTCAGTCGATGTATTGCGACGGCTTCGGCAATATTGAGAGCCTGCTTTAGCTTTCAGAGTGTTCTTCAGACCCAAGCTAAAGCAGGCTCTCAATATTGCTGAAGCCGTCGCAATACATCGACTGAATCCCTCTTCATACTCTCAGAAACAGTTGGTGACTAACCTTTCACTTTGTTCGTAATAATGCAACTGGTACTTTTTACAGTATTTCAGCTCTTGTTTGTTTTTCTTTGGATTTTTTCTAACCATATCTGACCTTTTCCACTCAATATGTGTGTATCTTCTACCACCCATTTATTGCATCAAAATTATCAATCAGTTGCATTTTGCTGCTTCCGCTTTGGTCACCTGACTGACTGGTTCGAATATTTATTGATTAATTTCGCCTAGCTGCTCGCCCCTTAACTATATAAAGTGTGTTATTTTCGCAAAAGTAACCGATGAGATGCAAACGAAATGTCATTGCGCAAGACATCTTGCATGCTACTATTGGCTTTTTTCATATTGCAGTGTTCACAGTTAACAATCATACTTTAAAGTTCATTTTCGTTTCAACATTCAAATTTCAAATCCAGGACTTGGTGCAGGCCTGCGCCTGTTGACGTCCTCATGCTTGACTATTGTGATCCGGAGATTGACCAGACTGCGTTTTCTATTGATGTGTTCAGTGGTGGTCTAAGGGTAGGGATAAAAGTAAAGAAGTATCAAAGCCTCGCTAATCTAAATAGCAGAAACCAATCATACTTCGATCAGTACAAAGTAGCTGGCTCTCTTTTGGATATATCTACGCTCACCGCCTCAACGATATTTGCAGGCAACTTGTTCCACGAGTTGACTACCCGGTTACTAAAAATGTTACGTTGGACAACCAATCGTGATCTTGTTTTCTTGACTGTGAGCCTATGACCCCTCAAGTCTCTGTCCTGTCGCATCTCGAACAAACCTTCTATGGGACTTGTTCCAGTGTGTGGGGTAATTTTGTGCATTTCAATAAGGTTTCCTCTTACCGATTGCGTTCGAGCCAAAATAAGTTCAACGAAGTTAGTCGGTCTTGGTAGCTTAGACACTTACCCCATATCATACGTGTGGCGAGCCTTTGTAATTTTTCGAGGGCCGCTATGTCCTTTTTGAGATATGGTGCCCAAGCTTGGACACAATATTCTAAGTGGGAGCAAACTATCGCCGAGTACAGTGGAATGAACACCGCTGGACAATGGTTAGCGATCGCTGATTTCAGTCGATATAACGCCCACCGCGCTTTTGTCGCGGATGTGGTACACTGAGAAGATGGAGTAAACGTACTAGTGACCTGAATACTCAAGTCTCTAGTTTGCTGCTTAGTTGTTAGTTTAACTGTCTGTCCATATGCATCCCCTAATATCTGGGCGTTAACTGAAGAGCCTCAGCGAGGATGTGACTCTGCAGAACGTTCGGCGGTAGATCCCACTTTAATGTCTATTCGAAAACCTTCAAAACGTCCCCTTGGAGGGCGTTCGAGTCCGACGCACTCCCGACCAGCTTTATATCGTCTGCATACAGATAACAAAGGCAGACTAAGTTGTTGGTCAGGTCGCTTATGTATATCAGGAAAAGCAGAGGGGCGAAGATTGATCCCTGAGGAACGCCACTTAACGGAGAGCCTTTGTCCGACAGTACCCCTCTTACCCTCACTCTACACGACCTTCCAACTAGAAACGCCTGTATCCATCCGCAGATTCTAGCAGAGATTCCAGCTTCTCGGAGTTTCCAGCATAGAAGCCTGTGGTTGACAGAATCGAAGGCTCTCTGAAAGTCCAGATAACACACCTCGACCACTTCTCCTTTATCCAGTATCTCCGTGACAGTGTCTAAGAAAGTTGGTAAATTGGTAAGACAAGATCTCCCCCTTAGGAAGCCATGTTGAGGAGCTCTGAAGAATTTCTATTCACAGAAAAACTTATAGATTCTCCCTCGTAATATTCGCTCGAAAATTTTGCTGACGACACTAGTCAGGCTTACTGGTTGGTAATTTACAACTTCTGATCGGTTGCTATCTTTGAGGATGGGAAGTACAATGGCTTCTTTCCAGTCTTTCACCACTATCCAGTGTTTCTAATGTGAGATGGAATAGTTGGGCAAATGGTGATGCCAACAATTTGGCCAGAGGTTTTAAGACTGCCGGATGGATGTGGTCAGGTCCTGCGGACTTTGTGCTATTTAGATTGGATATCGCTTGGTCAACTTCGCGGGGCGTAATGACCTGATCCACCATAAGCACGCTGACGACATTATGTCGGGGCTCTGATGCCCCGTTGTTTGAGCGATACACACTTTGAAACTGTGCCATAAACGCGTCCGCTATACCCTTGTCGGTCGATATTATCTCCCCGTTAGAGAAGAGTGTGGTCCCAATCTCCTTCCTCAGAGAGGACATTGCCTGAGCACAACCATGAATCCTCTTGGGGTTCTGTTTAATATCTCGCGCTAGGTTGAGCCCATAGACTAGACGAGCATTTCTTGCTATCTTGTTTGCTTCATTCCGAATCATTTTTAAACCATGAAGCTCTTAAACCCCTTATGTTGCATATGTCTTTCAAGCCATGTACTTACGTTAGAAAGCTCTCTTGACCCTGGGGCAAACCCATGGCTTCCGACCTCTTCCTCCCACTTGTTTCTGAGGGACGATCCTGGATGTTATCAACGTAGGAGATGAAAATTACCCACAGGGAGTGGAATCTGCCGTCAGACGGCGATAAAATGAGAAATCATAGAACACTGGACGATATTTCCATGGCATCGCCCAGGAATGTGAAAGTCATCGAGTTCCATGACAGAGAGCATCAGGAGAGTTAAAAAGATTTGTTTTAGTCGACCGTAAATCAGTTTGTCCTTCATTTGGCACCGAGATCGAAATTAGCGATGGTGGGTGTCGTAACAGTATAAATGTAGTATTCTGTGAAGAATTTTTTCACATGTGATTAATATTTGACCGATGTTTTCTTATATTCCATTTTAGGATATGGACTATTTACAGGACTTCGAAGATGTCTTAGAGGATCGCGAATTTGCTAGCTTCAGCGAGTTCAAAAGTTGCTTAGATATGTACATGAAGGATCACAATGTTTTGTATGTTCTTGGTTCAAGCAAGAAATCAGGCAGTGGACGCTTGAAATATGAACATGTGAGTGTGCTTGCGGTTGAGTTCACCTTTTAGATGGCGTTCCCTTGTATAAAACACAGGCGACGTAAGACCAAAAGCCGTGGAGTACAACGTGTTTAGTGAGTTCAGTTCAAGTACTTCCCATTGCACAGTACCTGCGATACATGCTGTCAATCACGCTTTAACGTGGTTAGGAGAAATACCGTGTTGGTTGTTAGCTATTTCACGTTGGAGCACAACCACGACCTAACTGCCTTGCTGTACGATGCACATCCAAGGATTCATCGGCTCACAGACAGTGAAGTGAACAACTCGAGACATCTTTTTGAGTAAAACATGCCAACTGCTGAGTTGAGGCAGTATGCTGCGGCTGTTTAAGGCAAGTATATAACTACCATGGATATTTGCAGCATCCGTCATCGGTTGAATCCGTCGTTGATGAGTAAGTGGGTTAGCGTGCACTAAGGTGGCAGAAAATCTGCCACAAATCCTAGATCATACAGAGAAAAACGGCGTGCTGCGCGTCATCAGAGACAACGACAATAGGTATTGATTTTGTCAAGGTTTGTTGCGTTATTTTGAGCTTGCTGAGGTTTGATTGATAATGAAAGGTGGCCCTACGCTCTACTCTCTTCCCCAAATGAGATACATTATTCCTCCTTGTTCTTACACAACCTGCCTTGACCGTTTCCCTTACCCCTATTTAGTCCGAGCCCTGTAAACTTCCAAATACCGAAATTAGACATTTTTCTTCCATAGTTTTCCTTGAGTAACTTATGATTCCCGTCGTTTCTCGATTCATGAACAGTCGTTTTGCTCTGACCAAACCAATGACCATTTGTTTGAGTGAGCT